>UELU01034091.1:0-7500 GCA_900490025.1 Megastigmus dorsalis
TGCTCGCGTACATAACCCATGTATCATAGTTGCTCGTTCTGTATACGCTCTCGACTGAGCAGTGCACGAGTGTAGAGCAACTGTGTGGCAAGCCAACTATCGTTTGTGAGCAATTTTTGGTGTTTACTTATGGTCAGTGAAATCAGAAATTATTGAGGCATCGTGTCTTTTAGAAAAATTAACTTCATTTACTAGATCATCTAATTTTTTCTTTTTTTTTCATTTAAATACTTCCTTTTTCTATTTATTTTTTCCATTTTAATGTTTTATATATAAATCAATTCACGAGTGTGTGATGGGTTATCTCTAAATATTTAAATCTAACCTACAAATGTAAGGTACATTAAAAATAAACAGCTGATGTCGTCTGCACATACATATCCTTAACGGGTTTCTAGGGAGCTTGCAATTATATTCCGCCTAAAAATTAGCTGAACCGATCCGCCTAGAAGCTGGTGTACCAACCAGCTCGACTCGTCAATTTTCTAGCAGGGTCAATATAATGGCCAATACATAAATTCCATCTATTCCAAGAATATATTATATGTTTAACAAGAGTCTTCGTAACCAACTATTTACTGAATCCAACAAGAATCGGTTTATGAAAGCATTCAATAAGACTCCTCGCATAAATACATTAGCTAATATTGTGTGTTCAATCAATCCATAAATCCACTTGTGTTTACAAATCGTCTTGAAAAAAAAACCCTTTAAACTCGATCAAACCCTTCGCTCCTCGACTAAAACCATCGCCAACCTTTACATTTCCCAAGTAAATATTGTCCCACCGTATACGCCCTGCGATTTTCCGCAACAGCGCAGAAATACTTTTAAAACAGCAGCGAGGCGGTAATGATCACTCTCTCTCTCTCTCTGTCTCTCTCTCTCTCTTAAACGGACGACCGAGGGATAGTGGAATTTTTCTTCGGGTGTCAGTCGAAATTGCCCTCGCGCTCTGTCTCGCTCTCTCTCTCTTTTTCTTGAGCAGCTTACGAGAGCGAGAGTTCGGGAAAAAAGTTCCAAATAACACGAAAAAAAGCGAATCCTCTGCCGTTAAACAACCAAGAATGACACAGAGCAGAGAGAAAGAGAGAGAGAGAGAGCGATTGCGCCGAGGCGAAAACTACGACTATATAGTCGGTACAAAAAGCAGAAAAAGAGAGGGAGAGAGAGAGAGAGAGAGAGAGATAGAAGTAGGGGTGACTATAGGGCAGGATGCTGTGCACGCGAGTGTGTGTCAGAGAGAGAGAGAGTAAAGCGACGAAAATCAATCCGCATCGTCGTCGGGATGTCGCGTACTGGGCGACAGTAGCAACAGCAGTAGCAGCAGCAGAACCAGCTTAGGGAGTATAAGGAATTGCAAATGAGTCATCTCTCGGGAGTCGAGGGAGCATGTGGGAAGGCGAGGGGGGGAGTGAGGAGGAGAAGGAGAAGGAGGCGCGGTCCGCACTCGGAAAGGTTAATTCTGCTCGGCGAGTCGCTAAACGATCGGCGGGAGCTGATGTGCCCGTGTGCAGTATGCGGACCGCTTCTAGCGACGTGGGAAATTGGATTTTCGGAAATGGCCCCTCTTGGAGCACAACGCTCGCAACGCCGTCCGCGCCCCTGCACTCGCTATAAGCGGATTGTACCGCAATTCGCATGATTCCTCCTCCCGTTTTTTTTCTTCTTTTTTTTTTTCGACTTAAGTACAATAGCGGACCGCGCGCGAGTCAGCGCTCGTTCCTTCGCTTTTCTCCCCTCTCCCCGCCCCTTTGAGCTCGTTTCATTTGCTGTCGCTAGTCGACAGAACGACGACGACTGTTCCCGTTGCTGTACTTCTCGTATACTCCTCCCCTGTACTTTTCTTTTATTTTTCCTTTCTTTGTCTTTCTTTTTTTATTTTCTACGCCTTAGTGCGAACGCGCTTGTGTCTGGACGCTTGTTTCGCGCGGACGAGAAGCGCGAGAATTTATTGTCGGGGGGGTTTTTTATGGCCCTCATCCGCTTAAGAACGAATGTAGATTAGATTTTGAGAAAAATTAAACGTAATTTTGTTTCGTTCTTGTTGCGAGGCTGTTTTCCGAGGTAACTGTTTCACTTTGGAACGAAACTATAGAGACACATATTTTCAGAAAATTTGGAGAACTAACGGCTACTCATGAATATATTCATGCTAGTGGCCATGTTTTAGTGTGGTATACGACGACATTCAATGGGATAAATTCTTATGGCGAACGCGTTTTTTCTATTTTTTTTTCCTTTTCGTATACGTACGGGAGATAGAAACAGTATTTCAGATAAATAGAAATCTTTTCCGAAACATATATTTTATAGCTTTTTATCATTTATTAGAATGATCTACAGCAAATATTTATTTAAAAAGGAGTTTTGTGTAAATTCAAAATTATGTTTAGCCATGTTAGAACTGAAATTAGAACACAAAATATCTGAATGATATATGGTAATTTTTCTCATTTTTCAAGACTAGCCTATAAGAATTCTACAATATATAGTAATGCCAGTATAATATATATCGTTATTTTTATCCTATCGCCTTACTCTCCTTATAATTCAAAGTCGCCAAATATACTGAGCAAAGTGAATCAACGCAACATAAAGATATCCATTGAATCGTCGTTCCGCATTTCAGACAAAAATAAACACCGAATAAATACTCGTTTTCAGTTTTATATATATTATCGAGATCAAAAGTACAAATCCAATATATACTTCTTATATTTTTATTGCAATTTAAATATGTAAAAATTATTCTTAATGTTGCATCTACCTTCTTCTTTACTCGAAAAAAGTAATAAAATCTGCATTGACGAAAAAGTTAAAAAATTTTTAATAATATTTTCAATGACGTTGAAAATGTCAGAGAAACGAAAACTAGAGCAACCAGCACACGTACGTTTTGAAGAGTATTCGCTTAGTAGTTGATGATAAGCTCAACTTAAAGGGAACTACTTGTGCATGTTCTTGCAAGTTTGTTATAACACTTCTCCTATTTACCGTATATTCAAGACTTCGCATTCGCTTTAACTAATGCGGAAATCTTCTCAATGCGCATAAGCTAAAATAGCAACAAGAGTTACAAGAGCCTCGCGCTCTATACATGGAGAATCTTATTTGGCCATGTTTTCTCCCATCGCTTATCATCTCGCCTTTCGCAAACTAATATACTTGTTCAACAACTTTCTTAAGCTCGTAAGAAGTCTATCTTGCGTATAATAATCATTTGCAGCCTAATCCCTCGTTATGATTTTTTTAAGAAACTTTCGGAATCACCGCGAAAATAAGGGAAAAGCTCAACGCTCGAAAACACCAAGAGAGAGGGAAATTCCTCGGAGTACCAAACTAATTCCCGAAGGACTCGCTACTCGCTCTATCCATCTGTCTCTATCTCTTTAGATTGACGGGGGTATAGAA
The DNA here is from genome assembly GCA_900490025.1 of Megastigmus dorsalis. Classification (NCBI taxonomy): domain Eukaryota; kingdom Metazoa; phylum Arthropoda; class Insecta; order Hymenoptera; family Megastigmidae; genus Megastigmus; species Megastigmus dorsalis. The sequence goes on from UELU01034091.1 coordinate 3,415, forward strand.
TTCGCGCAGTAGCAACAGCAGCTCTTCCTCGGAGCTCGATTTTTCCCTATATATATACGCATCACGTACGCATGCATCGGCACTATACGTCGACACCTTCGTTACTTTACAATTCACTTCGCTTCCCCGTGTGTAACCTCGCTGTCCTCGAGCGCACAGCTTCCGTGCGCCGTGCCGTGGAAAACAATTTGTCTCGCTCGTTCGATTCTATCCCTCTCTCTCCCACTTTTTCGGATAGCGCGCATGCGAATATGCCATTAAATCCCTGAACCGATTCAGGCCAAGTTTTGGTATACCCACCGCGAGTTTTTTTTTGGCCGGCGATCGACGAAAGTGGGGCCGCGGACATGTGCAAACGCGGTAAGGGATGAGGCTTCGACTTCATTTTTCTTTCCGAGTTCTTTATGTTGGTCTAAAGGCATGCAAAAGTTGGAAGCAGATTGCTTTCCGCGCGTTCTTAATGGTCGAGCCACTCTGGAACATCGATAATTGTAGGAAATCGTCATTGAATAAAAGCTGAAAAGTTTTTGTAAGACTCGAGACTTTTAGAGCTTATCGGATTTACCGGGGAATAACTTTATATTTATTTCGATAAGGAAAGATGATATAAAGGTTCTGAATGATTCAGGAGGCTGTGGTCGTGGTTTCGTGAAAATTTAATACAAAATATAAGACGGATTTGTTTTATCGAAAAATCCAGATAGCCAGATTAGAATAATAAATAATAGGGATACATTATTCAACTATAAATGGCTATCGCGCAAAAGCTTGACTCTCTTTATGACTTCAGCCGGCATTTATGGACAGCCACAAATAGCACATCGGCCCGAAGGATATATATATATATATATATATATATATATATATTTGCTTTGTAAAACTCATTTCCCGAGCGCAGCTCTTGTTCTAAACAGAGAGAGGGCTGCCGTGAAAAGCGTATCGTCTCTCTTCGACCTTACGGTCATATTAAATTGCGTAAGCGGCCGCCGCTGCCGGGCGCGTTACGTAATATTCACCCGCGCTAAAGAGGCTGACAAATTTTTTGAATAATTCATAAACCGACAATGTCATCCTCCTCCTTCACGCGACGCGCGCTCCTTTATTTTCGTTCTCGCGGCATGTACGCGTGCACGCGAAGCTTCGTTACAAAAATGAAAACGGAACGACCGCGAGGAGATGAAATGTGCGCACGAGTATAGAAAAAGAACGAGAGAGAGAGAGAGAGTTCGATAGTGTGTGTACAGAACTAGAACGGGGGAAAAAAAAAACATCGTATATTACGGAAACGTTGCCACTTTGCAAGTGGACGCGCACGATTCGTTGACAGACACTCACACGTCACTTTTTCCCGTTGTTTTTCTTTTTGTCCCCCCCGCTCCCCTTTCTTCGTTTCTTTATCACATCCCCGCGCGTAATTGAAATAGGCGAAAGACTCGCGCACGCGCGCGCGTCCTCGTATTTAAGCGAATGAGTCTAAAAATAATTGCGCTCCGCGAACTTTTTAGAAAACTCGACCTAATTAACTTGCCCTTGCAGACGCGCCAAAATAGGGTAATTAGAATTTAACGAAAGTTGTGTGGGTATTCTTTTTTTCGTTTTTTTTTCTTTTCGAGGAAATACAGGGAACGTCTGTATAAACACTTGAGAGTTGGTCGATTCAATGGATCGGACAAGCTATAGTTGGAAAATGATAAAACTATCAATTATGAATGATTCGAACTGGGGCGTATATAGCATCGAACCGAAGAGGTCGATATTCTCAACGTTTTCCTCTAAAGATTTTCAAAACGAGGTTCCCGGTTAAATGAGAATATAATGAAGTCTTTAGAGAAAAAGTACAAGACCTACATTGTCACTTGGAGCATAAAAAATATTAAATTTTAAAGAAATGGACTCCCACATGATGGGAAGATTAAAAAGAAATTGATTGAAAATCGAGTCTGTTCATACTCGTCTGTTTCTACTACTATGTATTAAGTATAGGGAACAAATCTTCGTAAGTATAAAAAATAAACGTTTTTTCTGCTCCAAATGATGGTGCAAGTGTCCTACTTTTTCCCTTGTAATATCAATAGGGTTCAGTGTCGGGATATTTCACAGTATTAAATAAAGTCGAATAAATATGAAACATTGGATATTCAATGCGTAATAATAATAATTAATGAAGTTGAAATTTGTTTCCTAACCATTTTGCACGGAAGAACAATATTAGAACTAACTTGTTACAACGCGATAGCAGAAGCCAAGTGTCCCATTAGAACTTGTGACAAATGTATCAATTTCCTGGTCTCGGCGGACGAGCTTGCGCCCCGAGTACCGGACACTCGCATATAATTCCCGTAGTTGACTTTCCGCAACAATTGCAAAGCCCACAATACAACTCCCGCGACTAGTTACAACTATACGCACTGGAATTTGCCGCGATATCGCTACTCTACTGCACCCTGGTAACTAAAAGCTGCTGGTTCAATATTTGCCCAGTATAATATTCAATAAAGATATGAACGAAATGACCATAAGCTTCACGACATGCACAAAGTTATACTATCCGCAATTCCCTGATGGATCAGTCCCGATAAAGAAACCCGTAGTAAGGCTATTCCAGCGTGATTTTCCAAACAAAGCATACGCGCCATACAAGAAAGCTCATCACGCCTGCTGTCGTCGACGATAATCAGCTCCGACTATTCTGTACTCACACAGACACGCGCGCGCGAATACATTCTCTCATTCTCTCTCGACGATAAGGAACGGGCGCCATGGCTCGACCGAGGCCTTGTATAGAACAGCGGATCCGCGGCGCTGCATCTCGCTGCGCGGTCAAAATCAATTTTACCCGACGGCAAACAGAATCGACGGGTAATAACGCTCGGATACGTTGCACGTACACCAACTGCAAGAACGAAAGGTTCTCTCCTTTGAGTTTGGTCGTCCCTCTCGAGTGTCCCGCCCCTTACTCCACGAGAAACGCCGTCGCAGCGGCGGTTTTGCGAATTTCCGCGGCTTCCACTTGACATTCGGCGCAAAAGCAAATTGAGCTCGGGGAATGGCGCGCCGGCTCTATACATCGGAGAAGAAGCTACCGCGTGCTGCGCGCGCCAAAAGGGAGAGACAGAGAATGAGAGAGAGAGAGAGAGAGAGAGAGAGAGAGAGAGATGGAAGGATCGGTGGAGCGCGCTCGGCTCCTCGAGATAAGAGGTGAGTTCAAGGTGACGAGCGACAGGAGGAAGGAACGCCCGCTTGATTTAACAATTGTCAGGAGGGCGAGAGAGATGCTGAGCTGCATTGCTCGTCCCCGCCTTTATGTGCGCAGAGAGAGAGAGAGAGAGAGAGGAAGGCGACGTTTTAGTCGAGAGAACCGTCGAGGAGGCTCACGTCGCTGCCTGAACAAGCAACCGGTTTCCAGCTTCTGTATTTGCTGCCGCTCTCTCACTCTCTGTGTAGGTATGTGTGTGGGGTAGAGAAAGAAGCTGCGTTGCAGAGACGTGATTAATTCGTCGAGACGTGCCAAATTTCGAGGGCTTATTCGTTATCTCTCGGGGACGGCAAATGTATAAAGAGAGGTATAGAATTTTCCTTGTCCATCTTCTCTATCCGAGCTCCAGCTGCGGCATCGAGAGACATTAGACGGATATGCCACGACCTCGCGTCCGAAAATGCGGATATATATTTAATACCGCTGCCTCTCCGTGAATGATAATTTTTGAGTTTATCGAGATAGGCGGATCTACACGTGGGATGGAATTTCTTAAGCGAACCAAAGAAATTCGAGGTTATATAATAGCTACATTGGAAAGGTAAACATCCGTATTCGGAAGCCATTGTACTTATGTGTGCCACTTTTGTCGTTACACACCACGGAACGGAATCAAAGGCTAGAAAGCAACGAATAACAGTAATATAATACAAAATGATTTTTAATATAATGGAGCAGAAAAGCTAAGGTCGACGCCTTGACGTAGACCCCGCCATGGCGTCGCGTTTTATAGTTTATGCTTCGCACCTGGGCAGGAATTCGCAGCTTTGAACTCGCGCAAAGTTATATATACACGTACACATAACTTTTACGTTTTTAGCATTAAACCG
>UELU01034447.1:0-24124 GCA_900490025.1 Megastigmus dorsalis
CCCCGTTACGCGACTTTCTAGGACCTGGTCAGGTGCCATGTCAGGACCTGATATTTGGCGTAAGGCGACTGAACTGGCCCTGATAAACGCCTTAACTCGCTTTCCGATCGGGCAGTCGGGGAAAATTTTTTTAAGCGTTTAATTTAATTGTGATTAATTTGTGAAGCGTTATGCGTTATATAATATAATACAAAATGCGATTCTATTAAGTGTAGGTTAAATATAAGTGACTATTGCAATATTCCAATAACGGTATTTTTCAAAGAAATGACGTGTTAGCTTTAAAAAAATAACATCATCTTTGAACGATGTTTCCTTCTTTTTTCAAAAAAAGAAAATTAACGTCACTTTTTGTTCCAATTTGTGACACGCTAAATGACGTCATTATTTTCAACAGGGATATGTAGACTCACGTAGACGTACGCAGACGTAAGGAAACGTACGTAGACGTCCGTACACGTATGTGGAAACGAAGAAAACGAAGGAGAAACCAAAATTTAAACAACTGTACTAAAACGTACAAAAACGTACAGAAACATACTTAAACATACAAAAATATACTTCCACGTACAGAAGCGTACTAAAACGTACAAAGTGTCCAAATTCGAGATGTACAGTACCGAACGGTACCTCTCTGTACGTTTCTATACGATTATATGCGCTTCCGTACATTTCTGTACGTTTCTGTACGTTTCAGTACCCTTTATATTTCCAATAGGGACGTATCAATTTGCATTTTTTAAATTTTTCGTTATTATTGAAATGTGAATATCAGAGTAAGGTGACTATATATATCTATTAATGGCCAAGTGTAGCCGAAACTTCCATCTTCTGAATTTCCTTTTTTTTATAACCTCTTTCAATAATACAATTAGTTTTGTTAAATTATAATATATGATTCTATATTGGTTTTTTATAATCCATGAGTACCTATGCTATGCAGTATTATAGATAAGAATTCACGTTCAATTTTAGAAACAACAAGGAGCCATTATAGGAACAAAATGGAAAATTGGAATGCCCTGACGGCGCCTCAGTTCTGACATAGTGTCACAGCATAGCACAGTACAGGCAATGCAATGGTCTTATGTATTTATGTATACAGTTATATACAGATACAGTATACACTGTGCTGACTGTACAGCCAGATAACGAGATAGCCGATAGACTATAGCCGCTATAGGTTTACATTGCAAGTACGTTCGGCGGCTCTCCAGCAGATGTCACTGACGCACAGCCAGACAATCGCTAGAGACGCTAGAGTCTATATACACTGTTTCTTAGCTGAGCACAGCATAGGAGCACAGTCGCGGCCGCAAGCTGCCTCATTTCCATTGGTTTCTTTTCATTTCGGAGCAGAACTACCTATACCTCTCTTCCTCTATTATATCGCTCTCGTTTCAACCTATGCGAGCATATCGCAATTCGGAACGCAATGGCAGTGACTGCGCTACTCTCGTCGTAATATAGATCCTCCGAGAGGCCAACCCCAATGCGATGCACGAATGCTTACTGCTTAAAGAGCCAGCACTGGAGTAAGAGAGACAGAAGGGAGAGGCGCGAGTGTAACGCAGCCAAAGCTGTGGCCTCCCGCGGACTTCAGTGTGACACACAACTCCGTCTCGCGCGTCTTGTGCGAAGACACACTGCACATTTAAAAACGTAAACTTTCGCGTGCATATAGCCCCAGTGTTCGAACGGGACTTCGTTATCGTCATCGCTGTGCTCACACTAATCGGTGCTCGCCTCGCTCCTTACCGTCCAACTGTTTTCTCTCCCCGACTCTCCCTCTCTCTCACTCCCTAACAGTCTAAGCCACAACACAACTTGTCAAATCTCAAAGCCTAAATACATCCTCGTATACCTATATACATGCACTATGGTCTATGCAGCATAAATAACGTTCATGTGTGCATCAAGAACGTATTTACGGATATATATATATATATATATATACACACACAGATATATATATATACACACGGTGACGGTACAGTCACCGAGGCAGCACTCAGCAGTCAGCAGGAGTATAGCCGCAGCGCGCGACTATCTAGTGATTGAGTGAGTGTATATGTGTGCATGTCGATTGGTGTGACCGTGTGACGGCAGTGACTGTGAGAGTGCGCGCATGTGTGCAATATTACAGTCCCGTCAGTCCCGCGACTCCCAAGCAGCAGCAGCAGCAGCAGCAGTGAGCGAATCGGAGAGAAAAACTTGGTGTGCGCGGTGCCAAGAGAATATCCTCGGCTACGAGAGACTGCAGGAGGTGTTGAATCATCGAGCGCGCTCACCTTAGTGCCGGGATAGGATACGCGGGTCGTCGGAGACTGGTGTACGCTGTGTGTAACCGTGTGCTAATATAGCCTCCGGTGGTGCGCGCGACGTCCAGGAGGTGCAGAGGGACAGCGGCAGCGCGCGCGCGCTATACATTATACACATCGCCTGCTAAGATGGCCGACGGCAAGGAGGAGAACCCGGAGCTAGTCGCCGAGAAACAAGGTATTTATCAACGGCGAGCCGGGCCCCTCTCGCGACTTGCCGCGAACATAACCTCTAGTTACGCCTGTCTGGCTGCTCCGTTGGCTGCTGCTCCTTAGCTCGGCCCTGCGTAAGGCAGAGGAACATCTCGAGCTCTTATATGGAGAAGCAGCCGGCGACTCGAACAGCTGCACGATATTTTATTTTCATCCACCCGGATTTTCCAGCTTTTGGCTCTAATCGAACTTCTTCTCGTAGCATAGACTCGTCCCTATTTCTTCGGATCCTGTGGCGAACACCTACACTATATGTGAGCCTCTTCCTTTCTCGTATCGAGCTGTTTTTATAGGTTATGTTCGCTGCTTGTCGGTCCGTCTACCTTTCTCTATATATGTGTGTATTGTGTTCCTAATTGAATGTGCGTAATCGGGGGCTGAAGGGAGAAGGGGGTTTTTAAAGATTTTCGTTTCGGAGCACAATAACCGATGACAATGGTCAAGAGTTTTTTCGCCCGATCGATTGAATATTGCTTGGCGCTGCGTTTATTAAGGTCACGCACACATACGCATCGTGCGGGCGGCCTTGCGGTCTTACCGTCTCTCTCGTACTCCCTATATATGTATATATCTACTTTCGACGACCGCCTCTGTCTCGCTAATGTGCGCTAAGCGCAAAGCTAGTCGCTCGCCTTCACTTGCTATTTGCGCTGTAGTGCAAATCGCTGGGAATTCGTATTCTTTTATCTTTGTTCTCTACCGCATGACTGCCAGATATATTTTTAACGATAATCCGCCCCATGATTTAATTAATAAAAGTAAAATTAAGATCTGGAGGATACTTTTACTAACAAGTATTGACCAAAAACAGAAATTATAGTTTAAAAAGAAAAAAAATATGCCTGTGAAGGCTTAATATTAAAAAATCCTTTGCAACGTTTCAGGTATCTTTTTCGCGGAGTAGCTACATTATTCGTGCAGGGTCTTATCCAAGCCAGTGCTGTACATTGTAAAGAATTCTGCTGTAAAATTATTATTTTAATGTAATGTAAAACTATACCGACCCTCTCTCCAGAGTAGTGAAATCGCAAGAGCATTATCAAAATTACTGAAAGGTACATAACTTTTTGCATTCGTGTAGTAATTTTACGTAAAAGTAAAAGGGGGTGTTAGAAATCTTTACTACATTAGTATTTTTAATATATACTAACGTAATATAGTTATAAATCACTAGGAATCTCTCACTCTCTCAGAATGATAATTTTACAGCTTACGTTTTTGAAAATTTTGTTAATAAGGCTCCTCTCTCGAAGTGATGAATTTTCGAAATATTTTCATGAATATGATATTCTGATACATACCTTCAATTGTTTAAAAAACCATGTCGCTCTATTTCATTGATTTATTGTGTTATTGAAACGGCACTCGTATTAATTATACGGCTTACACTAAAAACCCATGCAACAACTTTTGATGGTGAAGGTGAAGCAAAACATACACGATAGTATTTGTATAAGTTTATATGTGCATGCTATATGGGTATACTATCCTGTATTGTATTGTATGTTTTACAACGAAGTCTATAATCGAACGCAACCTAAGTTCAAAAATTGTAATATTTTTATACAATTGCTAATTTGTAAACCTAAATAGTTTTTATCGTCCCTAAAAAAACATATCTCGACCCATGTTCCTCTAAGTAAGTAGTGTGCAATTCCTAGTGCAGCTGGGCTATTTTGATCGCTTGAACTTTTCTGCTGTCGACGACACCGATTTTACCCTAATGCTCTACCTGCGCCGAACATAGGGAGAGTGAAATTTAGATTTTTTTATTGTTGTTCCTCGTCGAACAATTTTACAATCGAAAATTTGGAAATTGGCTGAAATAAATAAAGAAAATGAGTTTAGGGATAAGTATACACATTTTGTGCAAGTATTTCTACCGTTGTTTAATATATATGTAATATATATATCATGTAGTATATACTCTTTTTAATAAAACATCCTTTATTAAAAAGGCTAATAACTCGATTAAGCTTACATTATGCATAATCATACTATTATTCTCGCGTGTATCGCAGTGGAGGTTAGATTCCGCGTTTTTCGCTGAATATAATTTCCGCAAGATCACGGAATTCCGCTCGTCACCGCATACTCTCTACTCGGCTGCTATCTACATGTAATTTTTAATAAAGAAAGAAGTGCAGCGAGGTGGTACAGCTCCTCTATTGCTTCTTGATGCTAAGAAAAAACAATATTTTTGCATACATTCAACAAACATTTTTGTAACTTCTTCATAGGTCTTATAGGAAACAACGAGTTTGACACTCTTAATTTAGAAATTGTCATAAAAGACAGTTTTGATGAAACCATTCTTCCGTATAAGTAACGGTTTGATGTAATGTAATGCTTGCTGGAAATGCATACTCGCAATTTAATGACTATACCATAATTTGACAGACACGTATTTAAACACATAAGAGTACAATGCAACATCATCAAATATTGCAGTGATAGGATTGTTGAGTCTAGTCAACACGTTATTAATAGGACCAAAGTTCTCATAGAAATTAACCTTTGAATTTTAAAATCCATAGACTTAATTTGGTTAATACTAAATGCGCTATAACTTTATGAAGCTAGCTGATAAAAAATCACATAAGGCACACAAATAAAAAAAATTATTTAAAGATACATTTTATTAATTATGTATTAATAATTTATGTAATCTTTAGTATTCCCAGCTTTTAAAAGAAAAGTAAAAAAAAAATCTCAAATTATGTAAATATTTGATTTTAATAACAGAAACATAAATATTATTTTATAAAATAAATAAAAAATGTTTTTCCGTTGTTATAATTTAATCAGCAACGACAAGTGAGAGAGGCTCTAAGCCCTTTCAAAACATGTCGCTTCAATGTGTCTAGACATTACATATGCTCCAAAAAAAGCCCCCCGAAATCGGAACAAACAATAATTATATAAATATTTTTTAATAATATAAATATTTGAGTTTTATTTTACAGTCTACAGCATTAAGTTTTATCATACAATGTAATAACTATTATTAAAAAACGGCATTTTAATGATTTCGTGATTGTAACTCAAACGCATCAAAACGGATGAAAATTGTGTGTACTGACATTCTCACTTTTAAGACTAGATTATATTTTATAATGATTATATTAGATAAAGGTTAAATTACCTTATCAAATTATAAATTCGTTTTCGCTAAGTAAAAGCTTGAGCTAAAATTTCATTTTACTGTTTAAATCATACTAATGATAATCTATTATAAATGTATATAAAGGTTTCTGTATAGTCTTGTCCGAAATCCGGTGCCAATTTTACGTTTGCGCCGCATTCGCGTCTTTTATCTTATGTACCATGTGATAGAACTACCTCATAGGCGAAATATAATATTACTAGGTGATTATATTAATATATTTTCTAAAACTTATATGGAATAACAAAAATTGGCTTTATGGACACTGAAAGCAAATTGATTTTTTCAGTTCAATAAAGCAAAAATAACCTAACAAGCACGTACATGAACGGTCTGTCTTGAGCATATATTTTCCTATAAAATAATGAGTAAAAGAGATGCATATCTCTTATTGCATTTATATAAACCCGAAATTTAATATTTTCTTTCAAGGTGGCAGTATGTGCTGGATCTGGATCATGAATTTGAGGGGTACCGGGTTTTTAATCAGTTCATAAGAGAATTTTAATGTTATATTCGATTGCTGTAGGAGCTAAAATATGGTATCTTTGCTAGTCGATCCCGTCAATTTTCTACCAGAGTAGTTTTTACGTTTTTGCAATCATTATATATGTCAAATCTTACAATGAAATATTAAATTTTCTATAGTGTTCTTTTCTTGTAGACTAATATCATCTTACTCTTTAATTGAAATCCACAAACAATGAATCTCTTACTGGAAATATAGAATCATTTGACATTGACACTCAATACTCAATAAGAAAAGATGGTAGACCATTTGTGCATCATTTTATATCGACGCGCGTGAGAGTTGCGCGAAACAACGACAACACCCCCTACTCGCATGAACAACGAGGATCGATTATTGTCAATCTTCGACCTCGACCCTATGCGTTAGCACGTTTTTCCCCCATTCTGTTTCCCCTGCGGGATTTGTTCACTCGTGCTGTTTCTGACTATTGGGCATTCCTCCTCATTCTTTTGGGTTGTATTCGGGCATTTTAAGAATTGGGCTATATATAGAGATGAGCAAGCATCGGGATCTGTAAAATAAAGTTTAAAGTCCTTCAATGTTGATCGTAAAGCATGCTAGCGCTCAGATGGCACTGTTATAAGTTGAAAATCTAATTCATGGATTGCAGGATAACCGCGAGCTGTGTGGTATTGCTTGAGCTAAGAGGTTATTACGAAGCAGTACGGCTACAATGCACTTTAGTATGTGAGAACTGTTTAAGGAGGTTCTATCGCTACGTCGTAGGCCAAAATTAATGTTTTTTATTTCTTCTTTGTTCATGAAATATACTTTGTTATAGAAGTTGCATAATTAAACTTGCACAAAATAATAACAATTCAATATTCGAATATCGTCAATCAATCATTAAGTGGTGAGATTCCAAGGGTGTTTGTTTTTGGTCTTGAATTATTTCAAATGTGCGTTCAAATTTTTTGTAAACGATAGTTGCAAAAAATTCTCTAAATAAAGCGTTTACTGCTATAAATTAAAAAAATATAATTATTATAGTATAATTATTCTATTCACTTTCTAATATTTGATTGGTAATATTTTTTGTAGCAAAAAAAATAACTAATAATATTTGTCCCCATTTATTAGCGTATTATTTTTTATACTAGCGTATACTACAAAACTTTTCTTTTGTCAGTCAATGCATGCTTCTTAAAATTATTAATAAAATTCGGAGAAGCAATTTACTGAACAATATAACAAAAAAAATAGCCAGCTGTACTCTCATTTAATTCACTTCCTTCCGGGCCAAATGGCGTACACTTTTTGTCAGACACTTGTCCGGTAAAGTTGGCAGGTTAATATAACGATGAGACTGACTTCCAAAGTTAATAGGTATAGCTTGTAGAGAGACTTTTGCTTGTAAAATTAGATTAACTTCTTACATATCGCTTATGACCTAATCATAAAAGTATTTTTCTTAGAAACTGCAAAAGTAAGTAAAGCGCTTGTTTAATTTAATCTCGCAAATTAAGACTTATATAATAAAACATATGTAATTAAAAAAAATATACTTTGTAAAGTAAAATATATCTTTAAAATTAGTCATAAATTCATAAATAAATTCATTAATCATAAAAAAAATATACCTACTTTGTAAAGTAAATATATCTTTAAAATTAGTCATAAAGTCATACAATTATAAAGAATGAAATTTTGTTTTGACTGCATTATAAAACAACAGAAATGCACTATGTTCATATTATATACCCTGATTATTTAATGATGCTAACTTTATTTTATTTGCTAGTGATGTATGAACTGAACGTAATAATAACATCCATAATGAAAAGTAACATAAGTACCATTTAAGAAGCTGTTTAATGCAATTTAATAAGAACTAAATTTTTATGTTCATATTTATTATTTAGAAAAGTAGATAGACTTATTAATATAACTTAAACTATTTTATGCATTTGCAAATAAAGAAATGTAAAACGTACTGAAAATGTTATATATTTTTATGTATTATTAATATATACGAACGCTAATCGCCTTCAAACTTTATATTCGCGGTTTAAGATTACAGTCATTTTAGAATTAATAAGGCAATTGAAACTAAACTTAATTAATGATCGGAAAAGGAGCGAAAAGTAGATGCTTCGGAGACAAGCTAAGTGTGTTTGGGTACGGATTTATCTTTGAAGTTCGAGACCCCGAGAAAGCGACGCCTATGCGGAGGGATTTCGTCTCTCTCTTTTTATTTCCCCGGCTGTTTTTATTCATTTACGAGAAACTTAAACCGCACCACGTTGAGTGTGCATTATTTTTAGAAAGACTACCAAAGTGCATTGCCGAGGTAAAGCTGTACTGGAGATCGTTCAAGAAAATTACCTTCTGTGGGCTCGTCAAAATTCACATGAATATATACCCTAAATTTGTTCCGTCATTTATTTTAATTATGTCACAAGTAAAAAGATAAACTAATAGATCATATATATATCATGGTCAATTTTTCATTGATATGTTAATACAAATTTTTCATAATGTTTATATCAAAATGATTTTTAATTTTGAAGTAAATTTCTATCTTGTGCAAGTAAGAAATCTTTTTTGAAGATACAAGAGTACATTTATTGAAGATACTTAATGAGGTTTTAAGTACATCAATATCTGTAAATATTTGTTCTTTTATTTACACTTGAAAAATGGGTTATTGCGTACTTATTATATCTTTATGCTTTTTATGATAAAAATAAAAAAATGTGAATATATACTTGAAATTCAGTGTTCTTTGAATGAATAGTCTGACGTCATAGACGGACTGAATATTTTCTGACTGACCACTGAGCAAAAGCACTTCAATATAATGTATAAGATATAAGAGATTTTACAAACAATCGCAGAAATTTGGTCTAATGGACAGAACAATTTTATTAGTAATGATTAAACTTGAAATTGTAGTAATTCTGAGTCTATTCGAGACTGAAGAATTTGAGCTTCAAGAGACAAAGCTTACATAATTAATTATTTCGAGAATGATTAATAGCCAAACAAAAATTCAATTAAAATGGCTACGAGAGCGCACAGTTTGCAGTTGCCAGGAAGGACTTGATTGAGAGTGCGGACGCGCCTACGGTAAAAAAGTCAAACACGGAAGTGGATGAAAGAAAGCATTCGGGGCTGCGGAATCATTTTTCGCTCAAGCGAGATAGATGGGTGCGTCCTTTTGTTGCAAGGAATTCGTGCCGCGAGTGACTGATTAAAACGTGTTTACTTTTGAATACAATTTTGCGTGTCGGTTTTTATAGATATTTCATTTCTTAGCTTAAGAGGATGTGCTATAGTCCTACCTTACCGGTTTTTGCATTTAACGAAATATAAAAATAGAGATTAATTTTTGGAAAAAAAATGTGTCATGATCTCGGTAATGATGTGAATATTGCGTGGTTCCATTTTCACGGAATTCCATCCATAATTCACAGAGATTTTTGACGCTAAAAAATCTCCGTAAATTATGGATGGAATTTCATGAAACTCGAATCACGTAATGATTACCGAGATGGTGACAGATTTTTTTCCAAAAATTAGTCTCTATCTTTATATATTTAGTGAAATGCTAACGCCGGTAACGTAGGAACCTGTACGTCTATAGCATATCCCCTGTTTTGTTTCCTCAAAAAGGCTGTCAATATCACTTATTGTCACAATTTCACTATAAAACGCTAGATATAAATGTTTTTATAAAAAAAATACGCACGGAAATTTTTATACCAGAGATTACCATTTGGTCATTTTGTATTGTGAGTTGTCTATGACAAGTCAATTATCAATTTTGTTTCTTACTGTCATTTTCATATTTTCTTCAAAGTAGTTTATTCATGTCTCAAAATGACATGAATAAACTATTTTTAATGAAAAATTGCATAAATATTTTATTATTATAAATATCAGTACTTTGTAATAGCAGATATTTCTAATATCGACTGATTGCTCTGATATCCCCTTCAGTGTGCTCCTCATTGGGATTGATGCGATCAAAGTATGTTTTTATTAATTATGTATATTTAACGAATTTAAAAGTTAATAATAAATTGTCAGCACTTGTAATACGTATATATAAAATCACTTTTCAAAAGCTTTAATGAATTGAATTGAACAAAGCAATGACCTTGTAAAAACTGCACGAGAATTTTTGAATTGATCGACTCAGTAACTTCTATTTTACTTACAAGACCATTGCATTGTTTATTTAGTTAAATTCATGGAAACTTTTGTAAAATAATTTTGAAAACCTATTACAGATACCGAAACTTTGTTATGAACTTTTAAATGCGCCAACTGGCGGAAATAAATAAAAATATACTTTAAACGGTAGACGTCGTTCCGATCGTACATGTAGTAACTATGGTAGTGTCTGCTAAAATAAGTTTGTGAACTCTAAAGTCATTCAATTTATTAGCGATTTTGATTCAATCTGTCAAGCTTGATTATTAAAATTCTATTTCTATTTATTATATAAAAACTCTCGGATGGCCCATCTTTTAAGTATGTAACGCAGTCCCGCGAACTTTGTTACTCTCTGAGAGCAAATCGATCTGTCTCGTCATTTTATAAGCGATACTAAACCATGTCTATTATAATAGATCCAGTTTGAACGATGAGTTAAACTTTCGTAGTGCAATTTAAAATAAAATAGCACATAATGACTTATATTATCATTGTAATCTCCGTCATTTGCTCAACGGTTATGATTCAAAATTTTAATTTTTATAAAATTTTATAGTTTTTTTTTGTATTATTTTGAGCCACGTATACATTTTGAATTATAAACTGAACAAACCGTTATAAAAGAAATTTTTGTTCAAACTTATGAATAGATTTATTGAATTTTAAATGACGAGTCAAGAATGTGAATTCATGCAATTTTTTTATTATGGTATTGCAATATTATCGTTTGCTATATAGCAATAACACATCTGAAGGCTAATCGATCTCGTATAACCCAGTCTACATTGCATATACATACGTTCTATTATAAATGATGTGTTTTTTTAAGATGATGTACAAATAGAAACAAAACTACTGTGCAGAACTCATAATAAATTTTGAAATATAATTTATTCATTGTCCATCACGAAACGATGCCATTTTAATTGAAATTGTCTTATATTAAAGGATAGGTTTTATTTTTTTTAAATATAATACTTTTACCAGCATTTGATACTGTATACAATAATAAAAACCATATTACGAAAGTTATAAATTCTATTGCTTTAAATAATAGTACTCCCAAGTAGCTTTTAAGACTTCATTTTTATATTCGGTTCACAAGATTGGATCTAAGTGTAAATTGAAGAAGGTACAATACTTTATAAGTAAAAAATATAAAATATATTCTGGAAATAATTTGAGTGAAGCAGTAGTCAAAATTTCATAAAATTTCTGAGTAAAAAAATAACAAATATGCTTATAAGTTATTTCAATTTATTAATCGTAATCGGTTAGCTTTATAGCATATCTTTTTAAAAGTGCTGTAGTTTAAAAAAGTTAATCAATCAGTGAAAAATGAGACAATGTAATACGAATGAAATATCATTACTAAATTCAAGATCATCACCTTGTAATATCAAATAATGAATCATACCAATAGTTCACAGCTTCGCATGTTAGATTTTTATATTCATTCAGCACGTACACATGAATTGAAAACTACCACCATAATAATTATTTAGTTGAAATTGATTTTGATTATAGTTTTTTTTATCATTAAAAACCCCTCTTTAAGGGCCGAATAAGCAGTTCAATAGAAGATTAGTGTTAAAGTTTTATCTTTAATAAAAATATGTCTGTATTTACTAGTACAATTTGAACCTATTTTATCGATGATTTTTAAAATACATTTCATTATAATTTCATACAACTGCAACACGAACCATATTAATGGAAGTAACTTTACTTTATGAAATAAAAAAGAACTGTTACTTTATGAAATAAAAAAAAAAGAAAATTTCTGAACTGCCTGAGAAAATAAAAAGTTAACAGAAGTATTGGTATTAAGTCATAGAGACATTAAAAAACATAAAAATATATAGATACCGATTTTTTTGGGGAGGTACTGTATATTACTGTATATTTACAAAAGAGATAACCATCAATATCAATTTGAAGCTACAATTTAATTTACTTGATATTATTTGATGTTATAAACCGATTAATTTAAACAAAAATAAACATTTATATTCAATACTGTTGTCAAAATTTTACAGTTTTGAAAACTAATGAACAAAATATCCACCAGAGAATAAAATAAATCGTAAAGAAATCTACATATGAACGAGCATGTGATAGCGCGTACACTCGTGGACTGTTTCTAGTATTAATAAATAACTATATTGTCTTGAAATGTTCGTTGTAAATTGAATCATTCAAAAACATCGCAGACATTCTCTGAAAAAGCGTCAGCAGAATCATACTATGGCCCGCGTTTTTGGGTTAAGTTCAGGAGGTATGCTGCACCTTGCATGCAGGCATTGCGTCTCCCTCCAAAAACCGAGCGCTTTGAAACGAAACGAATAGCGAGGGAAAAAACAGGAGTGTTTGTCGAGCAATCGATGGTCCCTCGTGTAGCGGCGCACCTGCCAGCAACGTAATTCAAGCACAAAGATCAAGGGTGGGGTAAACGTATTTGTATAAAATTAGGTTGACACTATATGAATTACATATTTGTAACAAACTATTGATAAGTTTCAGCAAGTATTCGTATTATTTATAAAGAAATATTTAGTAAAATTTACAATAAGCTTATGATACTTCACAAGAAAATATTGCAATTTGATCACAGACTTCTAGAAAAAGTCGAAGAACCAGAATATGTATGTAAGTTTTACATTTTCACTAAATTTTAACGGATTCTTATAGAAATTTTTGTGAATTCTTAATAAAAGCTAGTTATGTAATATATTTTCTTATATATTTTTTATTTAATTTTAATCTCACTGAACTTTGCTAGATAAGTATTGTTATTTTAAGGTTTAAGCATCACAATCACAAGTTTCACGACAGACGACATGTAGGTCATTACGTACTATAGATTCTTCTAAAATTTAGAAATGGTCAGTCTGTGGTCAAATTACTATAGTTTCTTGTTAAAATACTTATTAATCTTTGTAAACTTTAGCACAAGATTTCTCTACGTGTAATATCATATTACTTTATATATAAAAAAAACAGTCAGAAAATCGCTATGTATAATAACTTTGTAATATGTTAGAATATAAATAATACATATTATACCAATACCAGTAACTCTAGTGAAACCATATAACTGTGCCAGTCTGTAATGAAATAAGACTCACCAGACTATAATGTTTTTATGAGAAAAAATATGCACATAAAAAATAAAATTAGTATTATTAATAGCAAATAAATGTAAAATATTCAATTCCTTATATAAAAATACTATTCGAGATCCCTTGATTTTAAGGACGCTCACCAGCTGCCGTGGTACTCAACTCGGAATTTAATTAGAAAAATAAAAAATGCATCGCTTGTTCTATCCATCTTTTCCTCTATAATTCCTTTTGTTATTTTATAGAATTTATTAGTTTTTAAAAAATTTTAAGAAAACTTGATTTTAAATAGAACAAAAAGTTTCTCTACATTGTACTAGCTTCCTATATTAAAACATGAAATTTCGAGGCTCAATTCGCCAAATTTTATGCCGGTTGGAGATTCAACTATTTAACCGCATATAAAGAATACCTTATTAAACGTGCATACCAATTTTCAAAGATTTATTAATAAATCGATAAATTTCTTAAAAAAATTGGTGAACTACCTCAATTCGTCGTATCAAACTATCAAATCTTGCGATAATAATCTCTAATTGGCTGGATAAAATCGATTCAGTCAAGGAAATATAGCTAAATTTAACCTAGTAATAGAAAATAAATAATAAATTGTGTGAGCATTCATATTTTATTTGGAATGATGGAAAACTGCAGCTACCCGCATTCGACACGAAAATAAAACATGACTTATGAGAAAGTACTGCCTAACTATAACCTTACACTCGTCTGGTCATAGCCTGGCAACTGAGCATAATCCTAATTATTTTAATCTTTATTTGTGATTATTAAATACTTTATACAATGATTGTATAATTCAAGTAAAAAACTTACATGAAAAGTATTTATTGTTTGGAGAAAATTCAGTAGGTATTCTTACACTGGCTGTCCATCTCGCCCCGGTCTCCCCTATAATTTATCAGATGTCACATAGAGTAAAATTATTACAGTAAATCACAATAAGTTTGGCTATTAGACCCTTGCGCAATTAATATTAAAATTCAAATTAATGTGTCAGTGTGCTAAAAAAGAAATCGGATTACCTGCGCCACTAACAGTCAAGTGCTTCCTATTATTGCAATCATTGAAAAGGCTTCGAATCATTCTTTGTTGCAAGTATATGAGTCTCTTGTGTAACCGCTCACATGTATAATTTCACATTTTCCGTTTCATAAATATAAAATAATTAATAATTTTTTTAACGTTCACATTTGAAGTATAGTGTATTCATCATTTACCAAATCTAATCCAGACGAAATATTATAGTCAAAAAACATAGGATAGTTAGTCATTATTAGCATTGATAGAAATGAAATGACTTTGTAAGCATTGTAAACGACAAAATTTGGAAAACGTATCAAATGTTATATTTTTTCAAATATGTTGATGACATTTTAGATGTTCATATTTTGAGAATTTTGCTAATAATTGACTCTATATCAACCAAAATTTTCTCATTTTATTGGAAAATGAAAATCTTAATGCAGTAGAAGAAATTAGTTTTTCACATGATTGTAATTTAAATTTAAACAGATGACTTATCTTCTGAAATTTTATATATATATATATATTTTATATCTACCTTCTTCACCTCTACGAAAAAGTTTTGATCAACGTTTAACACGTCTCAAGTATAATATAACATGCATATTTGTCGCAACAATAAAACCTCATGACTGTTTCAAGCTCGACTCTCGTTTTTGCAGATATTGAACAGTCTGACTAACGGTAGAAGCTTCGACGGCTATTTACTGTGCTAGCTAGGATACTTTTTGAACGCCCCTTTATACTTTCAAATAGTCACTCAGTAGGCGATATGAGTCATGATTTCATCGCAAGATTTGAATATTTAAAATCTTTCTATATACTGTCATTCTATACAACCTTAAAACACGTTTTCTTCTTAATTCTCTAGCTATTTTGCAGTTAATAAACTCGTTTTTTAATGAATGGCTACAGAAAATTATCTTATGTATATTATTATCTAAATAATATACTTTGAATTGATATATGTTGTTTAGTCTAGCTGATTTTTAAAATAATTTACAAACTAATTGTAATCGTGAATTCTGCCATTATTCATATTGATATTTTAATAATTCTTGTGCGAGACTAATAATTTGCAGGTCGAAGTTTCGATTACCTATATAAATTATTATATTATTATTATATGTAAAAGCTATTAATTAATTAATATATGTAATTACTGTTTTTGGGTCCTTGATCATATTAATAGTTGATAAAAACATTTATGGAAACATTGTACACATAACATTTTTAAATTTGAATAACAATTTTTGAAATAAGAAAAAATTATTAAATTTAATTTTATAAAATCGCACTATACGTTACTATCCGATTATTTTATTGCGAATGATTTGTCTTTATTGTGCGTGATCAATATTATTCAATTATTTGTAACATAGCATTTGTGATTCTTAAAATAATGTAAAAATAATTTTTTAATATTGCCTAAATATATAAAAACGTTTTGCCAAGATCATTAAAAACTACCAATAAACCTCAAATAAACGCATAACAATTATTATAAAACGAATACTATTCGCCTTTATCGCAAATTTGACACCTCTAATTTTCATAATTTCCTTAAAAACATGAAAACAGATTGAAAATCCTATGCATATATAGAACATATCGAATGGAACAAGCAGTTAAATAAGGAAAAATAATGGTATGAGATTATCGAAGTGTAATTTTTGCGTGCATAAATCAGGGCGCCTCCTTGAATGAAACATAGGATTCACACACGCGCACTTGGGCTTTCCATTAAAAGGCAATTTAATGAGAAGCACTAACGAGGAGAGCCCTGAATCTGGTCTCTAGCGTGAAGCTATGCGTC
The DNA here is from genome assembly GCA_900490025.1 of Megastigmus dorsalis. Taxonomy (NCBI): domain Eukaryota; kingdom Metazoa; phylum Arthropoda; class Insecta; order Hymenoptera; family Megastigmidae; genus Megastigmus; species Megastigmus dorsalis. The sequence continues at coordinate 16,373 of UELU01034447.1, forward strand.
TAATTTCAAACCGCCCAAGATAAACTGCAATTACGCCCTGTATAGGCTGTAAATATTCTGGATTTGACTTTTTTGCGATTCTTCATGATTACGACTACAGTGTTACAGTATGAGATATCCTAATAATGAGCCTATTAAATTATCAGCAGTATTGAAAGATGTCAGAAAGACATAATCGCAATACCCATAGAAATTTGTTATCGTAGAAAAAAGAAAGAATTCTTAGCCGTTGCGATACAGCAATAATAAAAGACAGTTCTGATGGCAAATATTTTCAAGTATTCAATTTCATATCGTAGCAGCAAAATAGAAAAATTTTATTTTCTTTATTACTTTGTCTTGAAAATTTCTGTAAAATTAGATGTTTATTTCTGTTATGAACAAAATAGTTTTTCATTGATTGATTGATTTAGATACCGCGGTACTACGGAAACAACATTCTAATTGCAATTTTATAGAGTCTTAATCTCAATATATATTCGTTAGTGCAGCTGTTATAAATAAGCGGCAACTTAGAGTAGTGTTAAAAACGGAGACATCTCAGAATCGCGTTCAAAAAGGCAACATCTTAGAATCGCGTTCAAGATTTCTCAAGTGATTTCTCGCAAACGCCTATTTTTCTCTCGACTTTAAAGCGGTGTGTTTCATCTTTATTATCGTAGAGAAATCCTTTGAAAATGTTAAATCGATTTAGAATTACAGGGAGAATTTGAATGTAACATTTTCAAAATATTTCTACGGTAATAAATTTAATAAAGTCCGCTTTAAGATCGAGAGAAAAATAGGTGTTTGCGAGATAACACCTTTCTTGAACGCTATTCTGAGATGTCGCCTTTCTATACCGAATCAACAATATTCGCAACTACTCTACTATTTAATATTAGGTAATATTGGTAATTCAGTATAACCTAAAAAAAGGTTTATTTAAACTCAATCCGGATTGATGCTGCGACCGGAATAGGCGCAGCAGCGAAAAATTAAGCTCATCGGGCGCTATCTAGCGCTAATTATTTTTGCACCGTTACGTAATCATATATGCGCAAATATGAACGCGATAATTGAAGGCACTCGTTTCGTTCGACAGGCAGATTTAATTGGAACCGCTGATATATATACGTGCGCATGCGCACATGCGTCTCGCCAAGTCGTTTTATAATTCTAGCCCAATAAAGAATTGCATGTGTAACGATAAGATTAGATTGGCGTGAAAATTTGTTAAGATTGTAAAAGATATTTGTCTCATGCTTTGGCATGTTTATGTTCTTTCACTATAAACTTTCACAGTGTAATGCTTTGAGGGAAAATGGAAAATATATAGGTCGCGTTGATAATTCCAACGAAGCAACAAACTTTGAACGCTAATAGCATTACGGATTATTAACATTAACATTATTAACATTAGTTTTTTCATATTAAGCAGTAAACGTCATCTATCCACTAATATTATTCGTTAGCTTAACAAAAATATTCGCTAATCTCGCGAACTTGGCATAGTAATAATTAAGGTTGCAATTAATTTAATAAGTTTAAATGATAAGCTTAAATTTCATGTTTCGTAGATAATTGACAATTTTTTATAACCTCAGACACCAGAAATTTCATAGCCAACATGCCCAGTAAGAAGACACTCAAGCTCTTAACTTCAGGAATGTACCGCGGCAACTATTTAAGCAGTGTCTATTTTAAATTCGACCAGGATTCGGAATCCACGGAATCTCTGGTGAGCACTATGCGAAAGTCGACGCAGACGCGTTTAAAAAGCCCAAAGGTCGATCCAGAGATTCGCGATAAAGCTTATCAGCTCAGGGACTTTAAACCGTTTATTAGCGCGATGTACCTCGTTCTATGAATGTGTAATCTCGACCGCTGATATCTTAGGAGTGAGATTTTCTCTACTAATTAATTTATAATGCGGGAAGGATGTTGGGGTAAAATTATTTTATGAGACTGATTAATGGTATATTTTCATCAGAATAATTAATTTTTTCAACAGTTTTTGGGATTTACGATTTAAAAAAAAAGTAAATACTCATTCTAATTTCAAACGGATGCTTCGAATATAATTCAAATATTTTTTAATTAAATCATCTTTTTACCAAATGCTTTTTTGTTTTAATAAAATTATATAGCCACCAATATATTTATTAAGGACATGTGGTAGCAATTTCGAAAATGTCAAAAAATTCTGTAAATTTAATATGTTAATCCTAGCATAAAAAAACTATTCCATGATTTTTTCAGATTTATTTACCGTTTCATTACTGAGCAAATCAAAGTGAGATAAAAGAAATTTAACACGTACTCTTATGGGGCGCCAAGTGGCGCTAAGGTTTGATAAAAAAGTCACTTAATAAATGTGTTAAAAATTTTTGCAGCTTAAATTAGACTCTTTCCTTTATAAAACAGAAAAAATGTCTTATTTTAGGTGAGAAGAATTTTAACATTGGTTTTGAACACTAGATAAGTGACTATTTTTTGTATAAAACCTTGAGCTCCATAAGATTACGTATTGAATTTCTTTTATTTCTCTTTGATATGATCAACAATGAAATGGAAAATAATTCTGACAAAAATAATGGAATAGTTTTTTTCAGTTTCTTAAAGTGGAATAGAAAATATGTGAAACCTATACGAAATCTACACAAGTTCTAAACCTGGAGTATCCGTAGGTTCCGCATAAAAGGATATCACAGAATCGCTTTTAAAAGAGTGATATATCAGAATTTTGTTCAAGAAAGTAATATCTCAGAGTTCCGTTCAGAAAGGTGATATCTCGAGAAAATTTTTCTCTCGAGTTTAACGCGGTGTTATTGAACTTTATTTACGTAGAAGTTCTTTATAATATGAAATTTGAATTGGAATTACGAATTGAAATTCGCATGTAATGGGAGGGAGGCGGAAGACTTGTGATGCGCGCTAGATCAAGACTTTAAACAAGCTGTTTTGACTCGTCCTTATATGTTACCTGAAAGAAGATTTTATTAAATACATTCAAGTGCACAATAAATACAGAAGCTGATGATCTTTCTTTACAAATTAAATAAAATATTATTATTAATACATCAGCATGATTGTTTGAATAATTTCATTTACATTAAAATAATTTGTAATTGACATAACCTAGTTTTTACAGGTTATGTTTACTTGCCGGCGCTATAGACCTTTCGCCTGTCGTGATACTTGTAATTGCGCATGCTTAAGCCCTAAAATTACGATACTTTTTTACCAAAATTTAGTGAGATTCTAGTAAAATTTAGTGGAAAATATAATAAAATTTATATTATACGTAATCTAGTTCTTATAAAATCTCATAAAAGTTCCTATAATTACATTAGTTTATAGTTAAAATTAAATTAAATTAATATCAGATTTAACCTATTACTTTATTTATATATAGACAATAGATATGATATGTAAAATGCTCGTAAGTGATAAAAAACAGGATCCGTGACGGTACGATGAAGAAATTTATTAAAGAGTGCATTTACGTCTTCGCAGGGGGAAAAAAATTAAATCATCCTTTTTTTTGCAGTCAAACATGTTAGTTTATTACACATTGAATACCAACAGGCCAATGATCAAACACAACCTCAAACTATTTATAGAATTATATATTTTGACTCACGGTTGTATTATTTTTGACTCGCGAGCAAAATTATTTCTCTTCTTCAATGCAAAAAATACTAAAAACAATGTGCATTGTTACAACTATATACTTACATTATGAATGCGATGGTAATAATTATTATTTATAACATTTCCTTTTAAGACTATCTACGGATGTTGAAAAAATCACAAATGGAGCATATACATACTCATTGATATGCTTCATATGCCCAATGCATCAGAAAGTGGTGCATCCCCTTTTATGCATTTAAAAGCTCCACCTCGAATCGTATTTGCATTAATGCTGGAATACGCATAACTAGTGGTTTCGTGTCGAAAACAGAAACAAAGGATTACGCATATTATTAGAACGATGATTTCTTTTATTTTGGCACATATGTGCATGTAAACGGCTTTGCTTAGTTTTGGCAAACGCAATTTGTCTCATCATTGTTGAAGAATAACAGAGTATAAGAAAATTTTGTTTACGGCAAACATTTGTTGGCTCTTGGGTTTTGAATTTATTTTAAGTGTTTTTGTTGCATGAATTTTCATTGAGAAGAGATAAATGAAGGGGAAATTTCATTTTAAATATTAAGCAAAGAGTTTAATAGTTCACTTCAGTATAGATTATGTTTTGTTTTATCTATGTATTTTGCTCTAAAATTGCATTTTTCATGAAAAAGTAATTAGCCAAGAGCCGATCGAGTATAGTTCCCGACATCTACTGTATTATACTGTTTACGTTCGATTCTCATAAATTTAATTTGCAAGTTGAGCCTAACTCTGTGAGCTATAGGAAATTGGGCTCAACTCAACATTTTGGTATATCTTTAAGCTACTTATACTGAAAGTAAAAAATATTATTATTGACTCACTAAAGCACCTATCCCTTTCAGCTTAAGATATTGTCATTGTATTAGTATCTAAAAATTACTAAATATAATAAAAAAAAATTTTTCTATACCAATGATGAAAACTATCTATTTTGAGGCTATTGGTCAATACATTTCGTTAATGTAATAATGTTTTTTGGCTATATTCCTCGAAAATAATCTAACGAATGGTTCCATTCTTACCAAATATATAAAACATCGCTACAAGAATTCCTTAGCCGAATTTCAAACCTCTCCTTCTATATAAGTAGGTAAATAGGCACAGGAGATTTTGAAAATGCATAGTTCGAGTATACGAATTCGAACGGCAAAGAATCTTCTGAAAACAAAAAAGTCTAGCCGCCAAGTGCGTTGAACTTACAGGGCGCGGCTCTCTTCGGATATAGGATCGAAACGACCAGAAGACAGTATATATGGGAGTGAGTACGCTACGTCTGTGTGTGCGCGCACACAAGAGACTCGTCAAGTCGGCGAATTTTCGAGCCACATTCCACTCCCCGAGGCGTCTCGCACGCATGGCGAAATTAAGCGTAACTGTGTTCTCGCGCGGACAACGATATTGAGCGATTGATGTCAAGGGGTGCGGAAAATTTTGGATAGCTTCCGAATTTTTGCGTTTCATTAGATTAGAAGCTGTAAACAATTGTTGTCGTCAAATTTCAATGGTAAAAATTTATTTCCACTATATTTTATTTTTTCAGATAGAAATTTAAACTCTCCCTTGTTTAACATTTATAATTATGTGATTCTCATAGAAACTGCTTCAGAATCGTCAATAAACAGGCCTTGAAACTACATATGTCCGAGAGTTCAATAGTAAACAAATTATTTGTAAGGTAAATGTACCAACAAGTAACTAGAAGAGAATTTAATTTTCTATTTAACAATATTTTTTAATCGTTGATTTTTGTCGTGTAAATCAAGAAATAAATAAAAAATGATACAAATGGTACAAGTTTCAACCAAATCTTAATTTTTATGAGAAACACGAATAAGATATTTATTTCTATTAAACGTAAAATTATCTAGCAAAAAAATGTAAAACCGATACCGATGACTGCTATTCACCTAACCTGCGATACATAACCGGAGTTGCACTGTCTTATTTTGGTAACTTTAATTAGTATCTATTGTAATAAATAACGAAATTTATATACGCGATTAAGTATTCAGCAATCGAGTATTTTTGTGTACGAGTCACTAACTGTATATTTATTTGCAGAAAAAATATATTTTCACCTATACTTATGCACCTTATTTTTGTTAAGAGTATTAAAACATTAAGTACTTAATAAGCCTTCTAGCCAAAAAAATGATCGAAAAAGGTCTAAATATCCTTAAAATAAATGCCTTTCTCAGATGTTGGGCTTATAAGAACATAGAAAATTGGTTCGTGTAAGCTACAAGTGTCACTTAAAAAATATTTATTTTAAAATACAAATTTAAGTTTGTCGCTAAAAGAAATTGGAATATATTAGCTGGATATTAACAGATTATGTTTTCATAATTTTTATTCGATTAATGGCAAAATTACAATAAATATAAACTAATATATGAGCCATTGGTTATGTACTCGTACATGGTTACTCATTGGTACATTTACCTTATACTGTTCATAAGTATAGATTGATACTGGCTGTTTCATACAACTGTAAATACAAATATTTTTTTAAAAAAAGGAGTACAGCTGAATATATTCAAGTTTTCTCGTACACGGTTAACCTTTAGAGGACCTCGATTTTTGTAAAGAATACCTCTTTTTTTTGCCAAAAATTTTTTTTTTGTATAGAGGAACTTTAACTTGATCCACGTAGTATATGAATTTGTTGGTGACCACTGTAGTAGCCTAAATAACTGATATGTATAATTAACTGTGCTTTTTGTATTAATTTCAGAAAGTAATCTTTTCGATTTGTTTTACCTATTAAAATGTTGTACACACTATCTAGATATTAATACTGAAAACTGTGTACATTTCTTTTACGATTCAGTCCAAACTAACGAGAGTTTAAGACTTTTATGTAATGACCAAACCAGTCTGAGTCCTTTAAGTAGTGTCATTACATTTCTGCTGAAACAGAAAATATATCATAATTAAAAAAACTTTTGAGATTATTATAACACCCATCATCTATTTTAACGTAAATATTGTGCCATGCTCCAATGAAGTCTTCTATCTAAACTTTAGACTGCCGCAAATGCAACTTCTGGGGCTTTGGAAGAATTGAAGATTCCATGCACCTTATAGATTAACATAATACAATTTTTCTAAAAAACCATAATTTTTTTAGGTGGTTTCAGTGTGAGAGACTCAGAAACAGAATCACTTGATTTTGTAATATGTTGTAGTCAATATTAATATCTTAAAATCTTATTAATGACTTATGTATTCTATTGTATTCTAATTGAAAAGTCATAAATAATCTAAAAATAAAAGGGACTCTTCCAAGCACCCATACTTAAACTAATAAATGACAAAGTCCAGTCCAGTGTGAGAAGCCGGACTATAATCAGCTGACTGGCAAAGTGAGTAGCAGCAGAGGATAGCTTAACACATCTTGGTATAGTTGCGTGGTACAATTAATACGAAATGTTGAAAATAATATTTTGAAGCTCTGACGAGGGACACGTATACTTTTCAATAAATGTCCGAAACGTCGACCATCTAATTCAAAAGTGTATTTTATTGGTTCGAATTGATCTTTTTTCAACTTTTAATAAGTAATCATCTACGAATGTTTTCTAGATTATTAAAAAATTGCAATAACCTAAAAGTTAAAGGTACTTTATATTACCCATTAAACTACTTGCAACACTAAATGCACATACAATCAGAATGTCGATGATTTTAATTTCTTCGGACATCATCTAAAAGCCTCTTATATGTCATCCTTCCAGCGCAGTCTCGTAACTGGAACATCAATCAATTAATTCAAAACAATACGGAACTTGTCGCTTCGACATTCCAATAGACTGCAGTATTATAGGTACACAATTCTCAAAAGAACATTGGCATCCAGTCCGATAACAATCATATCATCCGAACTTGATGCCATCTTTGATCTTAAACAAAAACAGTTTCAAACTATAACGCCACAAGTTCACGCCTCGGTCTCAATCGGCATGTATATATCCGAAGCGGGGGCGCATCGCCGACTGCAGGCATGCGCGCGCGGAGAGCAACGAGCGCCAGAATGACGAGGACGTTCTGCTCTCTCTCTCTCTCTCTCCCTGCCCCCCCCCCTCTCCC
>UELU01034489.1:0-10164 GCA_900490025.1 Megastigmus dorsalis
TGAGTGCGGATACTCTCTGTATCTAATGTAATTTTCATTCGCACTACTCGAATCCGTTACACTTTTCATGAAATTGTTTTGACAATTATCGCACTTACTTTTTTTGATCGCTTTACGAGCAACATAACCGGCAAAAAAGTGATCGCATTAGCTTCGTAAACCTGTTTTTCACCTATTTGTGGCATTTTCGTAGCGTCAACTTCTAAGTACATTTCCATTAGTTCAGCAGCCTCAATTATTTCATTTAATTCCTTCAGTTCTTCGGAGTCGTACTCAAATAATTCAGGATCTGTTGTTGCAAAACGTTGAATGCTTTCAGATTGAGTTTTTTCAACCTGAGAAGCGGAGCTCTTCAATTGTACGGACGAATGAGTTTCTATACAGTTAACATTACCTGTTTTACTGGTATGGATGAAATCTGTGGACAAAATGTGCCTGAAAGCTAGACGGTACATTCTTGCAGTAGGATTAGAATTAAAGCCCCCTCTTCCACGAAGTTTAGAGTGAACATGTTCTATAGAATCTTGATTGCAAAGACCTGTTGCTAATTGAAAATCGGGAAACTTTGTTACAAGATTGTTGTACAAGTCCAATATAGCACGAACAGTTAATGGCAATCCACAAAAGCAAGGTGGTTTATTAACTTTACCATTTTTCTTTACAGACCATTGCTCCGACCACTGAACGAAGCTTTCCAATCGCTGTTTTATTTCAGGATTTTTTTCTGATAAAGGTTGTTTCTGACGATCAACAGTTCGCAAAGAATACGAGTTACAAGCATCTATAGTAGCATCCAGTTTTTCAATAGTCTCTGCTGATTTCTTCCAAGTACGAGATGATGCTAAACCATTCTGATCTTCACCAACAAGCTTAATAGCAGAAGCCATTCGACGACTAAGCAATTGGAAAGCTATTTTTACCTTCATAGCTTGAAAATTATTAGGATGAAAATGACTCTCTGTTAAATGACCTAGTAAATTTGACGTGCCATAAGATTTATCAAGTTCCCACGTCTGCAGTAAATCAGTAAAAGAAATTATAATTTCATCGTTAATATAAATGCTATCGTGGGATCTTAATTGAGCAACTAATCTTTTAATAAGGTGCGGCCAATCAAAAGATGCAAAATATTTAACTTCTTCAATAAAAAAATAAGGTTGTTTAGGTGTTACATTTAACAATTTAAACAACTTTTGATTGTTGCTACCTTGATCGCAAACAATAATCCTTACATCGGCTCCTATTTCTCGCAAGCTTTTTAAAAGCATGGGTAAAATTTGAAAAAGTTCCTCGCCTGACGCACCATGTTCATTGAAAAAAAAGCTAATTGAAGCCATGGATTTTTCGCATTTATGCTATCTAAACAAAAAAGACCATGCTTCGCAACCTCACGTGATCTATTATTATTTCCCATATCAACTAGACCTTCGATTAAATCCTGCTTCTTCGAGTATTCTTCAGCAGATTTTATTGACATTTCATCAAATTTCAACGCGCAAATTCTTTCTTCTACAGGCAATGACATTAAATACTCTTCGATTTTCTTTAAAACGTTTTCATTAATCCCGGGAACAATATTGTACTCTGAAACCCATGCACGAACTGTAGATTCTGAAGGCAAAGTCAAACCAGCGTTCCTTAAACGGGTGTAACACGCTGCTGAATGAAAATACATTTGTTTCGCTAAGTCTTTCTCGTCGTTTGTGTAGTGAGTCTTCTTCTTGTGAAACTGTAACTTAACCTTTGTTGCTGCTGTAGAGGAAACTTTTTTATCTTGTAAAATTTTATCGATACTACTAATTTTGTTGACCGGTTCTTTATCAAGTCTCTTACGCAAACGGTTAGTTTTATTTTTTTCACTTTTTACAACTTGTTTCAATTGCTTTAATTTCATTTCTAAGGATACTATTTTACTCTTTAATGCACGAGTAAATAGTTTGCAAGGTAAAGAGCATTGTGCAGTTTTCTTTGGAGGTGAAGCAATTGTCTCGGATCTGTTGGTACTTGCTGAATCAGAATTCTTAGTCGGACTAATTTCGTAATCTAAGTATGAAATATCTACATCCTCGTTATCAAAACTAAAGAATACTTCTTTCCCAGAAGGATATGTAGAAAGAGGTATTGGTCTCTCTTTTTGGTGAAAGTGGTCTGCTATAACAACGGTCACATTGTCTTGTGCAGCATCTTCGACAATAAGAGTATCCGTTTGCACGACTGAAGACGATGATTCTTCAAGTCGCTGAATGATCGAATCCAGTCGTTCGGTAATTTCGAAATCGCTTGCCCGTGTCATCAACTGCTCTTGTTGTTCCACTTCTTCCACATGGTGATCTTGCTGCTCTTCATGATGACATTGTTGTTGCTGATGCTGTTGTTGCTACTGCTGTTGTTGTTGCTGCTGCTGTTGTTGTTGCTGTTGCTGCTGTTGTTGTTGCTGTTGCTGCTGTTGTTGTTGCTGCTGTTGCTGATGTTGTTCTTGTTGTTGCTGTTGTTGTTGCTCTTCGTTATTTGGTTGCACCATTCGAGCTGCTTGCCAATGCAAAGGATTGCAATTCCTACGTAAACGTATCTTCCTCTGGTCAAGAAAATCATCATCCTTGAAATGATGATGGCAAATTCCAGCAGTTCTGATAGATGATGCTGACTAATTACGAAGCAAGATATTCCCTTATAAATAATTTATTTATATAAATCAAAGAAGAATTAATTGCGACGTTTCGGGAGTTCTTATTACTCCCCTCTTCAGGTTAGGCTGAGATTTTTGGTCACTTATTTATATAAGTAAATAAGGGCGTGAATACAACTACAGGACAATTATAGCTAACAGTTCATTTAATTAATGTAATGAATAATGATTATATTTAAGATAATAATGATTATTTAAAAAAATATTCTTAAAAGAAGTTAAAGGCTGAACAAATGGAATTTCAATTGTATATTTTAGTCACGACTATTACACGTTATTCTTATATTTTCATCATTGCAATAAAATGAAACTCTAAAAATCACATTTTACCATGAAAGAAACCATTGTTTTGCCTATAAAGATAAAATTCAGTTTCCAGCCCATTTTTTGAAGCGATGATGTATGTATGTGTCAAGTTGACCGATTTTATCTGAGTATTTTAGACGGATAGAGATGAAACTTTGAGGATTTCCTTATTATAGAAATATTCCTATTTTTGACCATATTCATGAAAAGTGTTTAAAAGCTGAAAAAATATTTTATAGCACTCTAACCTAAAAATCGCACCTTCGCCGCTTTTTTTCTGGTCTCGCACTATAAAATTCTGTATGATACCTGTGTGTAAGGTACTATATTTGTCTAACACTTGCATGAAGTTTGAGAAATAAAAAATACATTTTTTTTCAAAATGAACTCTTTCGAAGATATTCTCTTAAAGTATTCGTTACCTAAACTAAAAGTCATGAGAAACGAACAATTCAAAGCTAAAAACTAATATAAGTATCAAAGCACGCGTATACAAATTGAATTGATGGTCTACATAGTTTCCGAGATGTCGTTTATCAAAAATCGTCAACTTTACCCAGTTTAATATTGTGAGCATAGGGGCAGCAGTTCAAAAAAATGATTGATCGGTCTTTTTCAGTTGACGAATCTTGCCATGTTCTTCAAAATTTGAGAAAAACTCATATTAATATCCATCAGAATATCTTTTTTCAATCCGAAACTTTTTGTACTCGTTATTTACATACCAAAGATCGATTACCTTCAATAAAATACTTGCGAATTCCATACCCAACGAACTGAGAAGATTAAATATTTGGAAATTTCGAATTTATAGACTTCCACCCCCTGATTAAGAATTTTTCGCACCTACGATATTTGTGAAACATTTTTTGCTGGCTACTTCCATACCAAAGATCTATTTCCATCAACAAAACACTTGCGAATTCCATACCCAACGAATTGAGAATTTTAAATAGTTGATATTTCGATTTTTTCGAATTTTCCCCCCGATAGGCAATTTTCCGCACCTTCGATATTTGTGAAACATTTTTTGCTGGTTACTTCCATACCAAAGATCGATTTCCATCAATAAAATACTTTCGAATTCCATATCCAACGAATTGAGAATTTTAAATAGTTGGAATTTCGATTTTTTCGACTTTCACCCCCTGATAGACAATTTTCTGCAGGTACGATTTTTCCGAAACTTTTTGTATTTGTTACTCTCATACCAAAGATCGATTTACATCAATAAAATACTTGCAAATACCACACCCACCGAATTGAAAATTTTAAATATTTGATATTTTGATTTTTTTGAATTTTCCCCCTGATAGACAATTTTCCGCAGATACGATTTTTCCGAAACTTTTTGTATTCGTTACTTACACACTATACCAAAGATCGATTACCTTCAATAAAATACTTGCGAATTCAATACCCAACGAATTGAGAATTTGAAATAGTTGAAATTAAGCTCGGGAGCATCGTGTTATTGTGTGTAAATATCATATTTTCTTAATAAATAATAACTCTAAATGCTTCATATTTGGACAAATTGCTGCTAATAATACTTTTAAAAATTGAATACATTTTTGTAATAATTCAAAATGCTATTTATTATATATATTATTATATGTATATATATTATATATATATATATATATATATCCCAGATAGCACACAACGTTGCAGGAACGTTGCAGCAACGGTGAATTGGTAACGAAGCAACGTAACTTTTAAAGTTGTAGTAACCTTGCAGCAACGTTGGTTGAATGGTGAAAATGTCCGCTTTGTTGGCGCATGTATTACGTTTTAAAAACGTGACGTGAATGTATCTGCAAGGTTGCGTTACGTGTCCAGCACGGTAGATCGGATACGTAACAGCAACGTTGCTGCAACTTTATTAAATATGCGAAAGTCGATTTGGTGGATGAATTACATGTTTCATTGACGTTAACTAAACGTAATTGCAACGTTGTAACACGGCAGAGGAACGTATAATTTGATGAGTGGCTGCAACGTTCCCACGACATAGCGACGGATGTAAAAGTGACGTTCCGGGAATATTACTTCTACTTTACGGTGGGGACCCAATTTTAATAGAGTTTAATGAAACTTCAATTATGATTTTCAATTTTATAATATATAATAGAACTGCTTTTATATTAATTTTCGCACGCTTCACAATTTTTCGCTATTAAATTAATCACTTAAAAAAAACTTTTCTTACACTGGGATTCGAACCGGCGATCTTTGGGATACGTCGTATAAACCTTAACTACTACGCTACGGAACGCTAGCTGCAACTCAAAATTTTGATTTTACTCATAAAGACAAATCTATTCGAGTTGATTCAGCGCGACAAAAAAATTATTTCTTAAACATTATTTTAAACACATTACAATTGTATAGGTAGTATTATTTTTTGGAGAAAAAAGAAAGCATTCGTCACGTTTTTAAAACGTAATACATGCGCCAACAAAGCGGACATTTTCACCATTAAACCAACGTTGCTGCAACGTTACTACAACTTTAAAAGTTACGTTGCTTCGTTACCAATTCACCTTTGCTGCAACGTTCCTGCAACGTTGTGTGCTATCTGGGATATAGCATTTTGTAGATTAAAATCTTATAAACTTTTATTAGCCTTATGAATTATTACAAAAATGTATTCAATTCTTAAAAGTATTATTAGCAGCAATTTGTCCAAATATCAAGCATTTAGAGTTATTTATTAAGAAAATATGATATTTACACACAATAACACGATGCTCCCGAGCTTAATTCCAACTATTTCAAATTCTCAATTCGTTGGGTATTGAATTCGCAAGTATTATTATAAAAAAATTTTTTTATATAATATAAAAAAAATACAATGGCTAATTTTGATATGCTTTAATTGCAAAAATATATATAGAATTTAAAAACGAAAAAAGCTTACCTGAATTTTCAATCCAGATTTGTTGCCGTTCGGGTTCCATTGGAAATCGAAACAAATGGTGTTTGTTGTGCTTCCCATTTTTACAATGCAGATATTTGCATCTGTCATAAATTGTTTGCCTGATCATCGTTGTTGATCTTCTTGATCTGTAACAGATAAACAGACAAACGAGCGCAGTAAATGCTACTCACGCGAAAACAATAACCTACAAAAAACTATACTTAATTGTCAATGTAATAAATAATAGCTATATTATTTATTATTTCGATGAATGATGTTCACAGATGTTGAGCCTGTCACTTCTTACTTTTCTTCTCTTTTACTCACGATAATACCGTAATACAATTCGTTTAAATACCTCTCAAGATGCAACGACTGCTGCCCTTTAAAAGGATGGATAAACAATTGCAAAGTACATAGCGCGCGAAACGACACGAGGCAGCTCATGACGTGTTAACAAATATATATATGTACACGTATCAATATATATAAATATACGCACAAAACATATATGTGCATTAAAAACTGAATATATTTAATACTGCATTCAATAATTAAAGCATAATTTTATTATTTTGTCACAATACATTTAAAATACATCGGGTACTAAAATATTACGGTCTAGAATAGTTATCAATAATATGTTAAATTCCTTTCAGAATTTTCATTCTAAAAATATAGGGAATAAATTTTGTTTCAAAAAGTAAAATAACGATGAATACAATTATTCAATAATAATAGTTTTATTTAAATAAATATACGCAAGGTAATTCAAATATTCGTTCCATCATTTACGTTCTATACTCAATATAATTTCTACAGTATACTATTCGCATAAATAATAATATTAATAAAATTTATAAATAATTATTATTCTTTGGAATTTTTTAATTCACCATTAAGTATAAGAAAATATGAGTTTGACGTATATTTTTTAAATATAAAAGGCATGATACGCATCAAACAAGTATTTTTTCATCTCTAAAATATTATTATATCTTTAACACCGTAAAAAAAAAAGAAAAAAAAAAACATTTTTTCGGTGTATAGTCACACGTTTTCGTCTCGGTCGCGCGGACTTGCGACGTCGCGCGCTCGCCTTTGTTGATGTTCCCTCCCCCATTTCTCCTCCTCGCGCCAAGTCAGATTGTGCGTACGGTTCGGGGCTTTGGCCGCTAGAGGCGGTAGCTCGCGGAGAAAAAGACTTGGCGCGGCTCCGGCTTATCTCATCGGCGATCTCCCTATTCATCTCTACTGAAACTACCCTGTCGAAATGGTCCGAGATAACCTATGAGGTTTTTGCACCCTAATTCGCACATTTTTATCAGTTTTTATCGGACCTTTTCAACAGGGTAACTTATTATAATCAATTACTGTAACCAATTTTGAAATAGTAATAAAGTAGTGATTATATTTATTTGCAAATAAAAGATTATTGCTATTTTACTCGAATCATTCAAACCTTTTCCAAATTACAAATTTATCTTATACGCGCGCATTGCTCTCTGTAAACCACACCCACACAGCATAAGGAGGGTCTACAGCGGCATTGAGGAGACAATACTGTCACTCTACTTCCTACAATCAAATCAAAGTAAGCTACGCGCCCTGCGCATTATCATTTTTCAATTAAACCTTTTACACATCTACGCCTATTAAATTATTGCCGCCTATCCGTGCGCTTGACGCAAACTGGGGAAACTCTTATTCTTAAAGTCAATTTACGCCACTGATGAGTCAATTTAGTCATGTGCAACTCAAGTTTATTTTCTTCTTCGTTACGCTCCCTAGACGTAACACTTCTATAAGCGTCTATATTCGTGGGCAAAAGCGAGGAGCGCCTTATATGTGCTTCGGGATGGTGGATCCGAGAAGTACCTCGAGATCACACCCAGGAATCGAGGGGCACCTATCTGTGAGTATACACGTGTGTGCGTGTGCTATCGCGGCGATGTTCTGTCGTCGCAACGTTCCGTATTTATTTTTTCGGAAAAACTAAGCAACGCGAATAAAATGAATCGCAGAATCAAAGGGCGCAGATCAATATAAATCCGCTAGTTTTTTTGGTTATTCAATATATTCAGGTTGGGATATGACCCAGATATTAGAGGCTAGATTGGCTAGATAAAAAACCGAGATATAGGGCTCGGACAGCCAAAAGAATGAGGAATGAGGGAATAAGAAAATAGCATTGGTTTCTATATCTGTATATATGAAAAATAAAAAGTTATTCCTCCATATTCCTGTTATTTCTTATGTATATAGATATAGTAACCAATGTTATTTTCTTATTCTTTATTCCTCATTAGCCCATAGGGCTCGGACAGCCAAAAGAATGAGGAATAAGGGAATAAGGAATAAGGAGGAATAAGGTGGAACATCGAGGAACAAGATGTTGTTTAGTGTAATAACCTTGTTATAAGAAGTTAATAAGTTGTTTAATAAGTTGTTGAATAAGTTGTTTACTGTAATACCTTGCTAGTAAAGAACAAGAAGATGTTTAGTATAATAACCTATACTTACACAAAAAAAATAATTAGTTTTTGGTATTTTCATACATTTTCAAACTTTTCTTTCAGGTATACTAAATATAATTACTTATTATTATTTATAATTTATTTATTTATCTATTTATATATATTAGTAAAAAATTACATTAATTTATTATTAAAATTACACCATCCATATAATTCCCACAGAGGTAAACACAATTACCTGTTGGTGGGACCGATTACAATATATTATAACTTAAAACTTAAAACTATAAATTGAAATATAAGAAAAGTTTGAAAATGTATAAAAATACCAAAAACTAATTATTTTATTTGTGTAAGTATAGGTTATTATACTAAACATCTTCTTGTTCTTTACTAGTAAGGTATTATAGTAAGGTATTATAGTAAACAACTTATTAAACAACTTATTAACTTCTTATAACAAGGTTATTACACTAAACAACATCTTGTTCCTTGATATTCCACCTTATTCCTCCTTATTCCTCCTTATTCCTCCTTATTCCTTATTCCCTCATTCCTCATTCTTCATTCTTTTGGCTGTCCGAGCCCATAAGCACAACTTTTTTCTATTTCTTTTCGTATATATTATCAACGAATATAGACGCATATAGAAGCATACTTCCTATAGTAGAACGGGGGACAAGCCTGTGGGGGACAGGCTAGTTGATACTGTCCCCCATCCACTTGATGGCGCCACCACAGCACATATATAGATATACTAGATGCATTGATATTGGGTAGACAGAAATATATTTTATTTTTGTAAACTAAAATCATTTGTTATAAAAATTTACATATTAAGCGCAATTTTACTTTTTATTGACCTCATAATATCCCAAAACAACAATGATTTGTGTAATAATGTTTAAAAAAATAAATGAAAATCAGGCGATGAAGTCGTATGCTAGCACGCGGGAATCCACGGCCAGTACATAAGAAAGCGCGAAAAGCTTTTCGTTAGCTAACGTGTTTATATTGCGAGAAAAGTAAATTTTAAATATAAGTATAGTTTTTAAGTTAATTATTAGTTAATATTTTCAGTAATAATAAGTTAGACCGTAGCTAATTAGGAGTGCAATTTTGGTGAATCTGAAACGGACATTTAATAACAATGCCGTCCCCACGGGATCTGTGTGCCTACGAAGGATGCCGGAACAGCAAGAAAAAAAATCCAATTTTGACATTTCATAGATTTCCCAAAGACGAAACAAGGTTAAATTTTATATTTTTCAATTACAAAATCTCTTTTTTATATAAAAATTTTTTAACCTTTTGTTTTGATAATATCATTTTTTAAATTCCTCTTATACTTGAAGAAAGGAATATTATATTATAATCTAAAATATAAATAGAAAAAAAATTATCTTGATTAAAATCTATAAAAATAATAATTGACGCGTAATCGTTCTAATTTATATAAAAATGTATGTTTGTAGCCTGAAAAAATTTCTTAAAAAACAACTAATAGTCTAAAGGTAAGAGAAAATCAGACAAACATGTTTTACAAAAATTTTTCGAACAAATTGTTGTGATGCGTATTTGTGCAGTAAGTTTCAAGTTTTAGATATATTTTGGAATGCATGTGTGTTTTTTAACAAGATTTTTAATGTTGGTTAACGTTGGTGGTGGTTTTATTTTATTTTTTAATTTTGTGAAGTTTCGAGGGCGTATTAAAAATATACTCTCCTCTTCAGGCTTAAGACTTCTATATATATACATATATATATATATAT
>UELU01034551.1:0-17213 GCA_900490025.1 Megastigmus dorsalis
GGTTTCCCTCGAATAAATTGTTTCAATACAGTTTTTGCATAAGACTTGGCCATCATTTCATCAATAGATATAGAAGTTTTCCATATTTCGAACTTTAGGAGGTTGTTTTGGAAAAGTTTCATCATCGAACGAACCCGCCACCCTCTATTGTTTGGATCCTTGTCTTTAGCTTTTGAATATTTTATTTTCGACTTGATCTCTTTAAACTTAACACGAGTCATTGCAGAAGAAACAATTTCACTAGATAAGAATGGATCAGATGACCAATAATCTCTCTGAGACTTTCTTTTATTGAATGAACTGAAAATAACTATACCTATAAAAGTGTCAAGATCTTGTAATTTCAGATCATAATTATTCTCTTTAGACGCATCAATTGTATATTGTTTCATTTCGGCGGAAAAAAAGGTTTCAAACAATTGGAAAGGCTCGCACGCCTGTATATTCTTTTTTGCAGCTTCAGATAATAATATTGTTTCTTCACAAGTATTGGGATATGACTTCTCGCCATCGATCCAAATGAATTCGTGATTTTTTTCAAGTTTATCTAAGTTTTCAGAATAAGTAGCACAAGCTTTTTTATAAGTAATATTTGCTATTGTGAATTCATGTTCAGAATCTGAATCAGATATCGAATCACAATCGGAATCAGAATCATCGGAGCCTGAATTGTCTGCATTCGGAATCAATATGTTTTCGTCGGAATCACTATCCGAATAATCTAATTCATACTCTGCATGACATAAAGCAGAAGATTTTGAACGTTTTCGTGACATAACAAATGTATCGAAAAAGTGAAAACCAATATTTTTATTCTATGCTTTACTTATAATTGCGGTATCATTGTGAAAAAAAATGGAAAAATTTTTTCGAAAATCGGCCATATTTTTTTTTCTTGGTGTCTAATAGAAATTTTGAGCTCAGGTTCTGAAAGAGCATCAAATTTTGCGTAGGAATTGAGGTATTGCATTATTTTTTTGGTTCGATAACATAATAAATAAACACGTTGAAAAGTTAGTAAAAATTCTGATCACCTCTGCGTTAATGGGTTAACAGACCAAGGAAAATATTTCAAAAGCAACTCAGTTGAAGAATTTGCACGAATATTCCGAATTAACAAATATAAAACCACAGCCTATCACCCACTACCAAATTCTTCATTAAACTAATCTATGCAACACTGTCAGAATATGTAAAGCAAACTGTAGGGGAAAAGAACGACTAGAACCTCTGGCTACACCTAGCACAACACTCATATAATACAATGAGAAACGACTTGACATTCATTTCAAGAAACTGTTTTTGGCAGAAAGGTTCGCCCATCATCCAGTTTTCCATCCCGAGAGCGTCTGCTTACCTACGACCAATCTAAATACTACGTCAGTCACAAGCAAAATGCTAAGAATTTCAGAGAGCGCGAAATGGTATATTTCCTAAAAGGACCACAATTGGGCTGGGAATCAGTATGAAGGGCGATTCGCGATTATCAAAATTGACCATGGCAAACACAAAATTAAATTTAGAAAAGGGGGACCAACTTGTGTAGTACATGTAGATAAAAGATCTCGACAGTACGAACAAAGTGACGACCTATCTTTTGACCCTCCGTGTGGAGCGAAACAAGGGTCATAGCCATCAGTCAAACAAACCGAATAGCTATATTTCGTAGACGCAACAGACAAAAAACTGACGAAATCATATCCACGAAGGCGATAGAAAAATAAATTAATTATGCAAAAATATATATGCTTACAAAACGTATAAACAGGGCGTCCGGCTTTCTATCCCGCAAAATGATCCGCCGGATAGAGGAGAAAATTCTAAGCACACATAACTTTTCCGTTTTCCGATTAAATGCATAATTTTGGAGTTTTAAGAAATTGAAAATTTAGAAAATAAGCCAATTAGCTCCCGCTGCCGTTTATTAGCCATCGTCACGGGTCACGTGTGAGAAGACAGCCGACGAACACATGCAATATCTATAGGTATATCTATAGCGCTCAATCGTTTGCCCGTCCGAAGACTTGGTCAACGCAGTGAGCGTCTATGTTTTCATTTAAACTAGTAGAGCAGGGAAGGTTAGGCGCGTTGTCCTTCCCGTTCCCCGGTGCTTCTGCCGTAGCGCGGAAACTCCGCTCACTTTTTCCCCTGTCGCCGGAGCGGTAACGGCGGCGGGAGCTGATTGGCTGATTTTTAAATTTTTCAATTGCCTATAAATCCAAAATTATGCATTTAATCGGAAAATGGAAAAGCTACGTATGTCTTAGAATTTTCTCCTCTATCCGGTGGATCCTTTTGCGGGATAAATAGCGGGACGCCCTGTATATATATAAGGTGAGGAAAAAATATGGGAACCCTGGAAAATTTTAGAGGATGGTTAATGAAATAAAAAACTTATGGTTAGGTCTAAAGTAATTATTATCAGCGAATTCAATGGTGACCTTAGGTCTGATCTTGAACACCACCTCCAAGATCATTTTAAGATCAACTTTTATTTTTTAAATGGGAACTGCTATTTTTGACATGAGCAATCGAAAGAGCGAGAAATTCTACGTTCAAATATGTATTAAGGTCTAAGGTCAACGTGATCTCAGTGGCTCCAATGGAGGTCAAGTGTATGCTAGTTTGAAAATAACGAGTAATTTTAGAGGATGGTTAATGAAATAAAAAACTTATGGTTAGGTCTTAAGTAATTATTATCAGCGAATTCAATGGTGACCTTAGGTCTGATCTTGAACACCACCTCCAAGATCATTTTAAGATCAACTTTTATTTTTTAAATGGGAACTGCTATTTTTGACATGAGCAATCGAAAGAGCGGGAAATTCTACGTTCAAATATGTATTAAGGTCTAAGGTCAACGTGACCTCAGTGTGTCAAATGGAGGTCAAGTGTATGCTAGTTTGAAAATCACGAGTAATTTTAGAGTATGGCTACTGAAATAAAAAACTTAAGGTCAGGTTTTAAGTAATTTTTATCAGGGGATTCAATGGTGACCTTATATTTGACCTTAAACCTCATATTCAAGGTCATTTTAAGGTCAACTTTTATTTTTTAAATGGCAACCCCTATTTTTGACATGAGCAATCGAAAGAGCGGGGAATTCTTCTTTCGGATGTTTATTGAGGTCTAAGGTCAATGTTACTTCAATGGGTAAAATAGAGGTGAAGTTTATGCTAGTATGAAAATTTCGGAATATCTTGCAGGATTGGTGATTAATATAAAACTCCAATTTTTTGAAACCAGATTCCTTCTTTTAGCGCTACCCAGGAACAACGACGTGGACGTAGAAGAATTCTGTCCCCTTCGGGGTGCTTTTTTAAAGTGAGTTCCCCTCGCCTCTTACTTGGGGTGCTTTTTTAAAGTAAGTTCCCGTCGCCTCTTACTTTTTGGTATGGATTTGTACATCTACAATGAATGAGTTTACAATAGATGTTCGAAGTGTCCTCCAACAACTTCTTGGCAATAACCAACCCCATTATAAAATGTCTGACAATGAGTTGCGTTTCGAATAACTTCTCGTGAAATAAGGTCAGCTTCCTGAACAATTCTTTGCCTTAATTCATCGAGATTTTGGGGATTAGTTCTGGAAACGCGATTTTGGAATTAACTACCTACAAAAAATTTATTTAATTTTAAATTCATTCGCTTATATATGTTTTCGAATTTCTTAATAATTTATAAAATTAAATTTATAGTACCAGTGTACTTACAAATGTTTAATGATATATATATATATATATATATATATGCTGTAATTGTGTTATTTCTTTTTCTGATTTTAAAGCCTGGTTCCTGTCTTTTATTTTCCTTTTCCTTTCCTTTTCCCGTTCCTTCCCTTGTGCAGGAGGAGTAAGCTTACGTTTTTTTCTTTCGTGTTTGATGGAAGAAGAGTGTGAAGTATATGGGCGTTACCCCACTGGAGGTGGAGGTGTCGTGGAGGGGCCTACTCCCCCCCCCCTTCCTTTAAACGAAGTCTCCCCTTTTTGTTGTCATTTATTTATTATACAGGGTGTTAGATATATTCCGGACCCCCCCCCCAATTTTGGAATCAACTGCATAAAATAAATTGACTCCGTAGATCGATAAGATTTTCGTCAAGGATTCCAATGGTGGCCTTAAATTTCATTTTGACGTTTGGCTGGATCATTAGAAGGTCAACTTCCTTTTAGTAATATGAACCGCTGTTTTAACCTCGGAATCTAAAAGAGCCGAAAATTTTACGTACGGATATGTACCCATGTCATGGGTTAAAATGACCTTCAAAGGGCATAGAAAGGTTAAATAACATTTTTATTCTCTGAGGGACATTTTTATGACTCTGGGATTTACAAGGGAAATACAAAGATGATACCACCCCTTTATCAAAAAGTTTCTTTCGAAGTAGATAGAACTAGCCTACCATCCCCCTTAATTGGACCGCAACAATACGAGTACGAACGTAGGCGCTCCTTTCAAATCGGACATATTCTTACACCTTACACCTCCCCGACCGGAACCTGGACGGGTGCAGAAACAGAGTCCATTGAGGAGGAACAGGGTGCGCTAACGGACGAATCGCCGGCTTAGCAGGAACAGCATCAGGAACCAGCGTCGACTTTTGAAGAAAACGAATATTACAGGGGAAGGGAGTAGAATCAATCACTTACAATAAGGAGAATATATACAAATACAAAAACCTAAATATACAAGGACAGTACATATAAAGAAAAATGCTTATATACACACCATGGCAAACATATGGGAAATTATTCTGCCAGCTGCCGGGCAATGGCAGCCAAGCTGTCAGCTATTCAATCGAACAGGCTATACAGCCACGGAGCAGTAGCATTCAATTCGCCGATCATCCGTAAAGTATATTATGAAATCTTATTAAGATTAATTTTAAATATATAAATGGAAACGGTTTAGTTAGTGGAGTTCCATTGAATGGTGGCTCGGCCGCCTTATTCGTTGGATTCTATAAAAATATCGAATCTCATTCCTATAATACTTTCTCCATCACTGTGTAGTGTAGTGTAGGTTGAATCGGTTTCGAAGCGGAAGAAATTATTCCACCGATGGGCACCCCGGGAGTCCTAGACTAGAGCTAGTGGCGTCTGAGCGGCATCTTAGATGTGAGTAATTTCTGGGAGAGCGGAAAGAACAAGAGAAAGAAGCATCTCTACTCTTAACTCGAGGCGACGTACGAGGAGCACCTTAACACGTTGAGTGGTATCTCACGAGGGGCACCTCGTAGATGCCTCGGAGAAATTCAGGAGCACCTATGAGTTTGCAGCGCTCGTAGCTCTCGTAGATCAACTGAGGATCTGCAGCCAGCGACAGTTAATTGCTATCCTCACGTTGAGGCTGCTCGGGTGGGAGAGTATGTGCGGTGAAACACACGCGCGAGATATGAGTATGTGAGCGGTGGGAGAGTCGTGTGATGGGGACTCTCTCTTGCTCAGTGCTCGGCAGTATGCAAGGCGCGCTTGACTTGTTTGCATGCGTATATGAGCGGCGCTTGGTTTATGTGCGCTTATGAATTAAATATATTTCGTGAAGACGCGCTGTCGTTGCACGAGAAAAAAACGCCGGATAAAGGCTAAATCGACAAACGTTCTCAAACCCAAGACGGAAACTAAATAATAAAAATTCAATCTTAATTAAACAAAAATCTTACTTCAGTTACAGGATCATGCTCTAAACGGGCCCGTTACCGTCGACCAGCACGATGCTAAATAAGTTATCTTGAATTAAATTAAATTATTTTGAAAAACTAATATAAAACAAATTAAATTAATTTCTATAACATTTATGTAGAGTAAAGGGGTTATGTCGGGACTCAGACAGCCAGGACGACTTGCCCTGGCAGCGGGATGATGCTGCTGCTGCTGCTCGGCAGCTATGATCCCTCGATACGGGAGGAGGTGCGGGCGGACTTTAGCCGCTGTGCAATCGCACCTCCGTGTAGTGCCGACGTCACGCCCGTTAGCAACGCCAGAGATTTTCGTCTCTGCTTTTCCTGTAGGAGAGATAGTCGTTCACTATCTCTCGTGTGTGTGCCTCTCGAATGGTCCGCGAAAACGCGGACGCGATCGGCTTTTTCAGCCTCGGGTACCAGCCAGCTCGCTAAGCTCGCCGAGGGCGGTACTCGCTCGGGTGAGGAAACGGGAATATACATGAGGTCACGAAATGACACTCACGTGATTTAATTTAAACAAAATAAAGCATATATTTTATCTCAAATAAAGCAGGTAACAGAAATAAGATAACAATTAATTGAATCAAAACGACGAACGGGCCGAGTTCGCACGCGCACGCGGATAACGCAATTTTCCGGAGCTACCATGAGGTTCGATTCACGGCTTACAAGCTCCGACGCTGCTCGCTTCCCGCAGGTTAATCTTCGCCGAGTAACCTGATTATTTCGCGGCACCGTCAGCCAGTGTGCGTCCACACTGGCTTTCACGGCGGGATAACTTAATCGCGAGAAAATAGTGATCGCACTTATTGCGGCAGTGCGAGTCGTGACTCGGCGTCTTTTCGTTCTCTCTCTCTCTCTGTCTCTCTCTCTTCCCGTTCCGTTCCCCATGGGAGCGTCCTCGGCCCACTATTATTCATCGTCTTCATAAATGACCTGCCATCAATCCAGAGTGTCGCGCGGCATATGATCTTTGCCGATGACACTCAAATCTACCACTCCTTCCCGCCTACTGACCTTCGTGAGTGCATTTCCGCGATCACTCGCGATGCGGAGACTGTGTCCGTCTGGGCTTCATAAAACTGTCTATCTCTTAACCTCGCGAAGACCAAGGTGATGCTCTTGGGCAGCGAAGCTTTCATTTCTCGCTTAGACCTCGAGAGCGTCCGCAAAGTCACCATTCGCGGACTTCCTATTCCTTACGCATCCCAAGTAAAGAATCTTGGTGTTTTGATTACCCCCACTCTCAACTGGTCCCCGCATATGAACCAAGTTTTGCGCCGGGTGTACAGTTCTCTTCGTTCTCTTAAGCACTATAAGCATGCCCTTTCTATTCCCATGAAGAAGAACCTAATTGAGAGTCTCATTTTTCCGCATTTCGACTACGCGTGCGCTGTCTATCACGATCTTGATAAAACGCGCATCACCAGGATTCAGCGTGCACTTAATGCGTGTGTGCGCTTTGTTAGTGTCAATATCCCGTTTCGCGGACATGTCACTCCGCACCGCATTAGCTTAGGGTGGCTCTCTGCGGCCAAACGCCGGGAGTACTTCATAGGCTCCTTGGCGTTCAACATCTTGGCGTATCGCAACCCCCCTTACTTGGTCGTCAATTTCACGCGTTTGAACGTTGACGTGTGCGCGCGCTCTTCCAGCCTTCTACCGCCTAGAACCCTCACTTACTCCACCCCCAGGACAGAGGCCATGCGGCAGTTCTTTCTCATCACCGCGTCCAACCTCCTAAACCAGCTGGGGCCTCTACCAACGAGTGGAGCTTGAGGGTCTTCAGGTGCACGGCTGAGGGAGCAGCTTCTCCACCACCATGGCCACACCATCCGACATCTCCTCCAACAGCAACGAACACCAAGAACTAGCAATTCAAGAGACTGCCTCACTACCGTTTTTCTTTAATATTTTTACTTTTTACTTTTATATTTTTGTATCTTCAACTCTTATTACACTAATCGGCAGTATAATCGGGCAATACATATTATCAATTCTCTTGTCACAAAAATCATTTTATTTTTATTTTTATTCTTTACTCTGCCACAGAGGGCAAATTTGTATTTATTGTTTTGTTTTAATTTCTTTATTACATTTTATTACTTTTGTTGTTTTTTGCTAATTATATTGTATATACAATTGTAACACAATTAGGCCAAATGAGGTTATACCCCTCGGTCTCAAATAAATTATTTCTACTCTACTCTACTCTCTCGTTCGCCCACGCCAAGTAGCTGCAACTGCAGGCGTTCTCCCTCGGGCACCGCGGTGACTAGCGTCCTCCCTGAACTGCGGAATTGGAGGAGATAGTGGGGTGGGGGCTTCGTGCCTCCACCCCAGCAGCTGCACTCACTCGTTGCACTTCTCAAAACCTTGGCGCACGCGGGAGCGAAATCAACCCGTGGCGTTCGAACGGCCGGGCTGGAAGAATATGGCGCCGCTTCTCCTCGGTCTTCTTCTCCGTGCGCTCGGAGTTGCGCGCGCTGTTTCATTCGCGCGCGGAATTTAAACGCGTTCCACGTCGTTACAATAGATATTCAAAAAGGTGAATAATAAATTACGAATATATTAATTTATTAAGGGGGTATTAGCCTTAGAAATCATGAAAGAACTATTTTTTTTAATTGATTATTATTAAGGTTGAATCACATTTGTCTGTACCGAAAATTAGTCTTTTACTAAATCTGTAATAATTAAGCATGTAAGGTATTTCTTTAAGTTTTAACTGAGTAGGAATGTAAAATATTCTTACGAGGGGCTTATACCTATAAAAAATTTTAACCTAAATCACCTAAAAATAAACAATTATAATAATTAGTAAATTTAGCAGATAATATTATAAAACTATATTAAATTCATAATAAAATGAGCTGCAGTAGAAGTTTCTGCGCCCATTTTATCTTAAGTTATGCCAGTTTAAAAAATTTGGCAATGGCGTAATCTACAGGTCCAACGGATTGATTAATTTTGATGGTATTGGTCTGAAATTGTTGATAATTGATTATTATGGTGTAAAGAATTGTATAAGTTGAAAATTTTTTATTAAGTACTTGAATTATTAGTTCAATAACTGCATAAACTCATAAAATTGAAGAAATTTGATAAATTATGCAGTTTTTGAACATTTCAATTAATAAATAAAAAAATTTTAATTCATTCAACTCTTCACACCATTATCATATCAATTAATAATAATTACTAATTATTATTATTAATAATAATTATTACCAATAATTACCAATAATTATAATTTAAGACCCATGTCATAAAAATGGATAAATGGTTGGACCTGTAGGTTACGCCAAAGGAAAAATTTTGGAAATTACATAATTAAAGATAATATGAACATAGAGACTTCTACATAGTATTAATTGCTAATTTTACTAATTATTATAATCTTTTGGTTTTAGGTGATCTAGGTTAAAAATTTTTATATGTGCAAATATACGATATCAACCTCATAAAATATAATATAAAACCCCCCTTAAGAAAATGACATAATCCTCATAAAACTTTAATTATAGCAAAATAAAATAAATTTAAGTAGGTTTTATAACTACAAATTTTGTTTGACTGTGTGTGCATCATAACTTTAGTCAACACTTTTTTATTTTTCATTCAGTTAAACTGATTAAGAGTTTAAATTATTTGTTAACGTGTTTAACATCGATTTACTTACACGAAATTTGAAGAAATACTCTTGACGGGAATTAGTACCTATGTTATACAAAATTTATACAAGTGTGGGGGTCCACTCCACACCACCACCTTTTCTCTGGCGCTATCGTCGGAAGCAGTCCGTCCGACCGCGCCCCCTATTCTGATCCTCTTTTATTAAACAAAAACATTGATCTCTTTTCCGTCCAAGTGTGCTGCGCACACCAGTCCGCTCCACACCATCGGGTTGGAAGGACCGTCGTCCACCGTTCCGCTCGACTGTATAAAAAGAGCTTGCAAATAAAACCATACTTACCTGTATCAACGAGTTCACCTTGTTTCTCTCCCTCGCATTCTCCCGTCTCAGGGTTAGGCGAAATAGCGCGACTCGCCTTGGGCAGTGCGCTACACAAGTACAGATTATTTCTATAAAAATTTTTCTATAATTCACTATGAAATGTAATGTTTCCTGTTTTCTTTTAGTAAATCGATGCGAACTACTTAAGCAAACTATTAAAACTTTGTAAAAGTTAAATTGTATGAAAAATAAGAAAGTGTTAACTAATTTTATGATCGCATAAAGTTCAGCAAAATTTGTATTTCCAAAATAGAGCTCTAATAATTTTCTTTTACTACAATGAAAGTTTTATAAGGCTTATATCGTTGCTTTAAATGTGTTTTATATTCCTAAGCTATATGGGGAACCATCAGTCACTGAGCAAGGAACTATAACGGCCACCTTATTTACCGGAAACCGACCCGGGACTGTTGAACACATTGCTTCGGTTTGGCTGACGTGTCTATGCGCTAGGTCAGTCGTATCTGTCTTATCTGTCTTTGTCCAATTTCCATTTCCCGCGTCAGACTTCAAGGCATTTGTCAGTCTTTTTGCCCAGTAGAATTGTATTCATGTACCGTGCTATGTCATCCATTGTCTATTTGCTATGTAGCACCTGTCTTTGTATGCAGCCCCTGTCACTTGGCTGTCTATCTGGGGCACACAAAGATTGTGTGCTCCGCGTCATCCGTGTCATTACTTACAGGACGGGGTCGTAACCCTCCCTACCCGGTGCCAATAATGGTGGAAGTACCCGTATCCCGAGAGGAGCTGGATAAAGTTCGACCCCGGCGAACACCAGCGCCGCTACCTCGGAGACGATGCGGTACGCGGACATGATACGCAATGGCCCCCTTTTCTATACCGCCGTGATCTGCTTACGGT
This sequence comes from Megastigmus dorsalis, assembly GCA_900490025.1. Lineage (NCBI taxonomy): Eukaryota > Metazoa > Arthropoda > Insecta > Hymenoptera > Megastigmidae > Megastigmus > Megastigmus dorsalis. The sequence goes on from UELU01034551.1 coordinate 10,566, forward strand.
AGTTTTCCCTTTGCATCGCACCAGCCCATATCGTGGGCTCGTACAGGAGCCCCGAGTGGGTCACCGCCATGAGGAGTCTCCGTTTGCTTGGTTTCGGTCAGAAAATTTATGGCGCATGGGAATAAATATATGCTGGTAGGGGAGAGTGGAGCACTATTGGCAAATAATGTTGAAAATAGAATAAATAAAAGAGGAAACAGATATGAAATTTTTTTCAAATATTCATGCAATCTTTACTCCTTTTTATTTTTTTATCTCTTATAAAACAAAACTGCGAAGCGTGCCCCACCTATTCTATTAGCGGGATAAAACTAGCATATCGGCGGTGCGCATTTCGCGCGGTCTGGTGGATATATTTAAAATGTCAAGTAAGGAAAGACGAAAGATTTACTTTTCTTATATACTTACTTCAAATAAACTATATATTTAAATTATTTTTATCTATTTATATTTATTTAAATCAGTTTGCTACATTATTATAATCACATCTTTTTTATTTTTATATTTATTTGTCAGTCTGTTAAATTCTTAGTCTCTATTTTTTTATCACAGTTGATCTAAATTATAAAAATAACTATGTTTAATAAATATTAATATTAATAAAGTATCTATTAAGATTAGTATTAAGTTAATAATTGTTCATCACATTTGGTTCATCTGCACCAGTAGTTATAGTGGCACTATGGCGCTTCAAAACAAACTTGACCTTGAGACAAATTTGTTTTGACGGGCCATACTGCCACCCACAAACTTGACCTCGAAGCAGGGGTCATTAACCTCAGACAAGGACTGGTATGTTCTGAGGCACATTAGTGCCACACACACACTCGCACGCGCACGAGCCATAGTGCCACACACGCACTCGCACGCGCACGAGCCATAATGCCGCACACGCACACGAACGCACGCACGCACGCACGCAATCAGTCACGCATGCACGCAATCACGCACGCAATCACACACGCACATGCACGCGAAAAGAGAGAGATTTAGCTACCCAAGTCGTGATGTTCCCTCGGTAACGGCTGCATAGAGACTTAATGCGACGATGGGGTATAGCTAGGCCCCACCACTGCCTTCTCTCCTACCCACTACAACTACATATTTTGCTAGTTTGCAAAATTCAGCTAGCCCCCACCACCAGCACATTACCCCTTCAACTACAACTGCATATTTTGCAAGTTTGCAAAAATCAGCATGACAACTACTATCGTTATTATTACCATTATTACTACTACTAGTGTAAGTATATTGTCTTTTATATAGAAAAGCAGTAATTATTAATGCATGAATTCAAGATAAATAAATAATTCCAAATATATAATGATTAAGTGAGTGCGACGGAAGATTGGATAGGTCGGGAGTAGTGCAAGGTAAGCAGTCAAAAAATAGATTCATAAATATTTTTAACAACATTTATTGTCATTATTGTTATTTATGTATAAGTTAGCAAATTGATACACGACGATATATGTATATGTCTTCGGTTGCCATATGTACATTAAGCTCCTTTAAGGAATTCTTTAAATTATTTACAAAACTATCATCGATAGATCGTAGCCCATGTTCTACGTTGCCGTTACTAAAATAAGTATATTGCGAATTTTCATCTTTCTGTATTTTATCTTTAACATAATTTACAAGTAAATCTAATATGCAATTAATACCTTTTCATACGCTTAGCAAATATTTTATTCTACAATCTATACATGGGCTAAGAGTTTTTAGCTTCTCAAAGGTAAAACGTTTAAATACAAGTGATTTTCGAAAATGCTTCTTTGCAGGTTCAGCGCCATCAGCTTCCTATTCTCCATCAGGTATTAACTCAAAATCAGAGTAGCTTATCATGTATCTAATGGTGTACCCAGGAATCGATATACGCTGATCGACCATCTCTTCCTCGTTGTACGTCCGAAAATACTTGTTAATATTTTCAAATTGCTGCTTGAGGCCCTCCCAAGCATCGAGTGAGAAACGAAACCAAGAAAAGTCTGATGATCCACTAATTCGTACAATCGGCTGGAAATCTTTCGAACCGTCAGAAGCGTTTTTCAAGCCGACGAGGATCATCTTTCCAAAGGAGATGTTCAGGCCATACATCATAGGCAGAAGCTGGTGACAGTAGTATGCTTCAGTAAAAGTTGCCATTTTCCTCTTCTTCTTCTGTATTGATTAGACGACTGTGCGATGGAGGCGATCGGAGACTATGTGTGGTTACAATGCCTCAAGAAGCAACTATTTATATGCCAAAATCAATAGCCTTGTTGTTGGGGAGCCAATGAGAGACTTTTTGTAGGGTGCTTATACGGTACTATCAAGTTCCAACACGTTTAGATTCAAATTACATATTGCACAGCTCATCTACAAAATTTTTTGCAATTGCATAATTTTTTACCACGTTCGACGAAAAATTCTTTATGAAGCGTGACTAACCCAATCCTGCGGCCATATAATATAAAAATATTATACAATACTGCCCGCACACCGCAGAAAAATAGCTTTGCAATTGAGCATTATTCCACTTAAACTTTTTACAGTTTCTCCGTATACGATTCAGATAGTGTGAAATGTGAGGCCGGTTGCCAAAACTATCAAAGTAGAAGCCAGTACCGTCTTTTCTCAGATATATGGCAACCCAATGCATACCACTCCTCCTATGCTCTTCTGTATTAAATACAAGAGCAGCTGGCATCGTCCAAGTGAGAGGGATCCGATCTGCAGGAGACACTCCCACAGTGTGAAATTTTATCTGGGATAATCGTGTAAAAATTTCCATCGTATTCATCACAGAGATTCAATGGTGACTCAAATATAGGCTCTATTATATCCTGCCTTTTGTAGCCGTGTGAATTTAGTCAGTCCCTCAGGCGATAAGCATTGTTAAGCGTGCAGCTATATCGAAAATAGTAGGGTTTGATAGCGTATTAAAAGCAATACTTTTCGCACTAGCCAATTTTGTCAAAAGACGGGCAGCTCTTCTCCAATTCAAGATTAACAACGGTTCGTGTCGTCAATTTGCTGAGCAAAGTCACTTTGTTTTTGCCACGCACATATATTTTACCGGCTCTTTGACAAATTCCCACCAAGTTTTATTCAGCTGTTTTACGCTAATATTTCCTTAGTACCAGTCTAATCCGTGATGATTAATGGTTAACCAATTATTCTATCTCGAAGTTTATCATGCAATTTACAGTAGCAGCCAAGGGCTCGGCGAATTTTTATTAAATTCGAATGAGTGGTGTCTTCATTGGCCGATAAATTAGGCGTCAAGTCAAATGCAAAGAGATAATAACCGTGGGCGTAATCCTCGCGTGTGATTCCATTCCCCAAATTCAAGAAATGCATGCCTGTGCCCGAAAATAGGTTGCGATAGGCATCAACGTACATTCTACTGTCATTTTCAAAATTTGTCTGTAAAGGCTTTCAGGGTATCTGCACACCATCCACCTACAGACACAAAAAATTTATATAAAAGTTTTTGAAGTTGACTGTTGCCATTGTAAGCCTTATTCTCCACAAAGCCAATAATGATTCTTTTCGGCAGTTGACCGAGAATAACATTATCTATCGTCTCACCATGATCACAATTGTGCATGGTTACAGCTTTAACCTCTACACGTGTAAGTGGGTATTTTGCTGTTGTTCTGGATAAAGCGTTCTCGTGAGCCAGTAAAATGTGTGGGTTTTTCTTCAATCGTCGTACAAATAGAGTTGCTTCGGTAATTTTAACGATATACATCCCTGAAGAATCCATGAGGCAGAAACTGTCTCGGGAGCGCACAAGTCGTACTCTGACCTCGGCGCCTCCAAGGAAAAGTATATCCTGGTTAAAGACGTCACAATGCAAATGGCCGACTATATCAATTTTATCGTTAGTCATAATATCTCGTCGGCTCACAAGACCCTTGTTATTATCTTGCAAGTTATGCATAAATCCTGCTGTGTTGTCATACCACAAAACACTCGTCAAATGAGATTTTTTTGCCGCAGCGCCATAATTAAGCAAAATTTCAATGTACGATCTGTAGGCATAGGCGTTATTTGGTGGCGAAACAGGTTTCTGATTAAAGAATACGTCAACCTGATTGAACAGTGATTGCATAAAATTATTCACAGGCCCCACAGTCGCGTCTTCGGGTATTACACCAGTTGGCGATAAGTGCACGCGCACACTCAATACTGTATGAGCCAAATCCAGATACTCGACATTTCCGGGAATGGTAAATTCTATTGGCGATTGGTCGGTGAGCAACGATATCGGCTTGTACTGTACCTAGTGAGAATTTTCGATAGCTGTCTGCGTCATCAGCAATTCAAAGAGCGGTAATTCAGAATTTAATGATTCACAAGAATGAGTGTGTAAAAACGCCATCTTGTGACAATTTTCAAAAATATCTCGTACAGAGCGACCTTTGTTTATTTTTCTAGTTTGTTTCTTCCTCTTTGTTTTATCGTCTTTTCTACAATTTTTCTTCTTCTTCTTCTGCCCTGCCTTATTGTACAAGGAGATACTCTGTTCACCACCACCGCCACTGAGAGAATGAGGTTTCTGTGTCACGCGCCTTCTTTTATACTCCGGTTCATCTACCACATCTCCACTATCGGCCTTCATTTTAAAAAGTCTCATGCCTCCCTCTCCTATACGTTTACGAAGTGACTAGTTGATTGGCTTATGGTGTATGCCAATGTCATGCACAATGTTGACAGCACTCTGGATAGCCTCTTTACGGGCTTTCGTCACTCCTTCTTTCAGTTTTTCCTTAAGTCTAGGTATTGCACGTCGGTCTAGACCTTTCATAAAACCTCCTACACCTGCGCCTAACTGATAGGAGTATCTACTACTACTGTAACCGCTAATGCCTGTGGTGTCCATTGCTGTGCTAAAATTAGTAGAATCGTCAATTTCACCACCCCCACCACCAAATTGTTCAATAAATAAGTCTCTTTACGAAGACATTTTAACTGATACGTTTGAAGTGAAGTGCTATCGTCAATAGACCATAGTCGAATGGCACATGATCGCCGTGTTGATCTCTTATATCTATCTCAATCGACTGAAATGAGCATGACAACAAGGACACATACATTGGTGAGGGAAAGTTTGCAATTTGTGTGCTACCATAAGTGTATGCATTTAGCCGAAGAGGTACAGCTCGTAGTAAACGTGTGTAAACATCGCCCGTCACGTACGGTTGACAAATACTACTATAGACCATCAGCACAGAAGGTAAACTATTTACAAGATTCACGGGCCGACTGCCAATAATACAGTTTTCTTCCTTATCCTCACAAGATATTAATTGATTATCTTCGAGACCCAGTATTCTGTACAATTTGTCCGATAGCATAAAAATATGTATATAACCTGCGCAATCAGCGGTACAATTGCATGTAACATGTACGTACCCGCCACACTGTATTTCAAAATGTAAATGATCTTTCACATTACTCAAGCTATTTATTTCCGTCAGAAGGGTGTCAATGTCACGATAAATGCTCGGTTTCACTGCGCAGAATGTCTTAATGTCTTCCTCATAGTGCACATCGTTCGCCGAAATTTGTCCACGTTTCGACTTTCTCACGTACACAGTACCCTCCTTCTTATCCCCGCTTATGTGCTGAAATGTGAGAGGTATTTGAATCTCGGTAAGGTCCACACACTACTCGCCGTGTAGGCAAAAGTTTTGCGGCCGCTGTGCGGTGAAGTTCGTGGGTGTATTGTCAGGGAACACATACACACTATTGTTGCTCGATAGAACCAGGTAAAATTCGTCCCTCTTTGTAAGCTTTCCAAATCTTTAACGAATATCCAAGAGTTGAATTTTTCAGGATACCCTTTCCAACTCACAAAGTATTGTTTTCTTGCCCCTCTACCTTTACTCTTTAAGATTGTGACGTTCAACCGTCACCGGGTAATTTTCTGATAGCTTACGGTATCAGAAATCGTGTCGAGACCTAGTTTGATATCGAGAGTGATTTTAGATTAAAATAATACCCGCCCCAAACGTATCAGGGCAAAGGAGATGTAGCCGAGACGCGCAATGGTCTCTGCTCGTCGCCACCCTGATACCTGTACTTTTCCCTGGTTTTACCTTCCTTTCTCAAGGCATATCGAGATAAGAAGGCCGGAAAAATGTGGAAGAAGCTTTTCTTACGATAGGATGGGTCAGACGATGGAAGATCGAGTCGCTTAACTTTTGACACTATTGCGCACTGAATAGTGTAAAGGTTTTTAGCTTCTCACCTCTACAGGTTCGATGGACGTCGCAATGACGAGCCACCTAACTAGAGGGTATACTTTACTTATAGCAGGTTTGCTAGAGAAGCGCAACGCGCAAAGCATTTAATTATGAAGTGTTAATATAATAATAATTATATTAGCTTGGAGAGCGTTAGTCTTATATAGGAAGTCCTAGAGCTATACAACAAAATTATTTAGATTCAATGACACAATTACAAGTCGATGGAAAGCCAGATATATTTTTAACGATGACTTGCAATCCTAATTGGAAGGAAATCCAAGAGAATTTATTGCCTCATGAAACCACATTAGATCGTTCAGATTTAATATCACGAGTTTTTCATGAAAAAAAAAAAGTTTTGAAAAACGAACTCACAAAAAAGAATACATTCGGTAAAGTTAAAAGT
>UELU01034564.1:0-16909 GCA_900490025.1 Megastigmus dorsalis
ACTTAAATTAATAAAGAATGATAAATGTTATCTAATTTACTCGACTCTATCATTAAATTAACATTATTTCGATTCCTTAGAATGTGGATACTCTCAAAACACTCCCTCTTATATTTATTCCTAATCCCCTCTTCTAAAACCTCCACACTCCCGAAATCGAAAGAATGCACACAATTCATACAATGTTCCTTTAACCCCGAAGTAAAATTTGTGCTCCGTAAATTATATTGATGTTCATACATTCTTTTTTTCAAATATCTAACCGTTTGGCCAATATAACATCCATTACAATCTCTACAATTAATTTTATAAACTACTCCTGATTTTAAATATTTATTATCCTTGTTTTTACAATTACTAAATAACCTACCCAAATTATTATCATTTCTAAAGAAAACTTGAATATTCCGTTTTTTAAACACCGTTCTAATCCTTTCCGACAATCCTCTAACATAAGGTAAACTAAAATATACATTCTTCCCATTCTCGTTCATTCTTTGTTTATCTACCCGTTTCCTTAATTTACCATTATAAATTTGTCAGTTTGACTTTCTAACTATGTTTAAATTATTGCATCGATTATTTTTTAATATTAGTTTTCTAATGTTTCATCTTTATATTCATACACACATATTATGCAAGAAAAATATTTATTAAGTTTTGTTGTTCTTAAAATCACTCTTATTCTATGTATATTATAATATTGAGCAGTATAATACTTGAGGAATTTCTAACTTTAATCTAGCATTTCAAATTTATTTTTTACGTTTTTACCTGTGCATAAGCACCTTTAATTCATTAAATTTTTTCACTTAACTAAATATTCTTCTTTAATTTCTTATTTTATTATTCTGTATTCGAAACAAAACACACCTCTATTAAATATAAACTATCTCAAGTTTTCCCTTTGTTGCTCGCTCATGCAAACATGGCGGCGCGTCACCTCCTCTCAAGGGCCCAAAAAATAAAACCAATTACTCACTTAACCTTCTTTTCTTCAGCGTGTTGGGCCAATAACCTGTTGGAGTAAAGGGTTTAACGCCACAGTAAAAAGACCTTTTTGGATATAAAAGTATTTAATATTTAATGAAGACAGTAATCTGCAGTAGCAATTCTTTATAAAGCACGAGGTGTGGAGGTTGTCCTTCCTTCGTAGTTGATCTTCCTTCGGTCGGCAAGAGCGAGGTGGCGTCAAGCCGCAACACGCTCATCACGCTTCCACTGCGCGACGCTGCTGACGATATCTGTCCCACGGAGCAAAGACTGAATGTTGGTGCGTGGCCTCGAAGCTCCTTACACCAACAGTCGCAAATATTGGTTCTAAACTTCATTTTCAGGCACTACAAACTACTTTCCAATGTGTGAGCAAAATTGCTTTCCCGCAGATCGTGGATTCCCCTTGTGAGTCCACTCCTGCATTTTGGGAAATTAATTCTGCCAAAACGGTGTTGACAAAATCATAACTGGGCACTATCAAGTTTGAGGTATAAATTGCGCATTTAGCGACCTTACGTTTTCTAACGCTTCGTTTATTTTTCGTTCTGTCTTAAGGGCCACTTCTGCTGCTATTATTGCAGTCAAGTGTTCTACTTCGTCGTTGCGTCCGGACGCTGCCTCAGATATTTCTCTATATCTGAATCGACTTTACTCAGATCCACGGTGAATCTACTACTTGCGTTTTCGTGTTATCATACATATGGTAACGCATACAGACTGTTCGAAATGTTCCGCACTCCCCCTGATTTTGGAATTAACTACCTAAAAAAAATTGCAAAAAATTCCAATGGTGACCTTGAATTTAACCTTGACCATTTGAGGGTCAACTTCATTTTTTGAAATAAGATGCCCTATTTTTTACCTCGGTTTCTAAAAGAGCACGAAATTTTACGGAAGGATATGTACCCATGGCAGGGATTAAAGTGACCTTTTAAATGTCACACATAGGTCAAATAACTTTTTATTAAAAATGACTGACAAATCGTGTTTTTTTCAGCATATATTTTCTTTAATAGTTATTGGGACCAGACAGGCACAACTTGATTCACCTTGACACTGCCCTTGAAGATCATATTTAAGGTAATTTGAAGGTCACGTCTGTGTTTTTAATGGGAACCCCTATTTTGTACTACGGCTTTAGCAATAGCGCAATATTTTCATACGCATATGTACCTATGTCATGGATTAAAATGATCTACAGAGGTCGTTTAGGGGTCAAATATCTATTTAGTAGGAGATAGCCGATAAATTTTGGTTCTGATGATAAATTATGCGATTTGCAGGTTGAAAATAATAAATACGAATACAATAATGACACTAAGAACAACTACGGAAGCAAGTCAACAACTAGCTGCAAGTTCAGCTAGTTAAGTTAAGACTCTCGATGGTTCTGTCAGTTAAGATTGTGGGCGATCTACCTATCTAAGGTAAGACCATGATCGGTCCAGCCAGGAAAGGCAAGGCCATGAACGGTCCAGCCAGTTAAGGCAAGACTATCAAGGGCCCAGCCAGTTAAGGCAAGAAAATGAATGGTCCAACTAGTTAAGGCAATATTATGAACGGTCCAGCCACTTAAGGCAAAACCATGAACTGTTCATCCAGTTAAGGCAAGACCACGAACGGTCCAGCCAGTTAAGGCAAGACCGTGGACGTTGGGACGAAGCTAGAGATTTTTACAATTTAGTCAGAGGCTAGTATTTACAACAAATGATTAAATTGCTGTTCATGAACGGCTTGGAATGTGCTAACTGATTATAAAAGTGTGAAACTGCATTTTTCAAGATTTGCTCAGGAAGATCTATTTCATATGTGGTTCTTTGTTGTAATTCATCCCGGTCATGCAGTTTTGTAATATAAACTTTATCCTTTAAGTATGACCAAAAGAAATAATCGAGAGGTATTAGATCTGGGCACCGAGGTGGCCATTCAATTGTACCTCTCCGTCCAATGCATCTGTCATGAAATGATGTATCCAAATATCGACGTTCATGAATTCCATAGTGTAGAGGAGCGCAGTCGTGTTGGTAATAAATGTCATCTAGATTCCAACCCATTATATTCCGTATAATACATATAATTTTGTCTATTCACTATTTCGCTTAACTGAAACGTCGCTTTATCAGAAAAAATCAGTTATCATTTGCATCATCAGATCACAAGGCTCTATCTTTCTATCGAAATTATCCTTAGATAATTTCTGAACCAAATTGATTTTGAATGGATGCCATTTGTTACGAATCAAAATTTTATGTGCAGTCCAACTCCAATTTAATGCTGTTGTGAAGAACGTCTAATAGTACAATGAGGATCATCGATGAAAGACTGTAAAATGTCTAAGCTTTTTTCACCATTAGTTGATGATTTGAGTCAGCCTCTTAATTAATATTTGTTTCCATCTTAAGGGTCAATGATCAAGAAGAAAAAAAAACTTTTTTTCTTCAATTTTTACAAAACTCTGCGACGTTTCGCCGGTATGGATGCCGGCCTCCTCAGGCTATTTTATTTAAAACACAGAAACACATTACACTATTGTAAAAATGAACAATATGTTATAAAATGCAAATATTTACCAAGTAACAATAATTTTTTCAATCTACTACATATTCTCTAATACTAAAGTTAATTTTGATGTGCGCCAAATATGGCTTGTCACTGTACCGTTTTCGTACGTGTTGAATTCAAAACTGTATACAAACTTTTATCGTTGACTGAAATACATAATTATCACTTAGTCAATTCTCGGAAATATTCTATTTCCGAGAATTAAATTAAAAATTGAAGAAAAAAAGTTTTTTTTTTCTTCTTGATCATTGACCCTTAAGATCGAAACAAATATTAATTAAAAACTTCGTAAAGAATATGGAGGATGATAATACTCAATGTTGAGTCAGCCTGATTTAGGACGATTTTTTACACCAACAGTCTCTTTTTAAGATAGAGTTGTTTCCATAAACTCTGAATGTTTCATTAAATAAACGCTATTCCGATTTGTAACCTCTCCGTTGATTACTACACCCTCGCATTATCAACAAGGATATCCTTTCTCGTTCAGTAAGATGTGTAATTTCTTTACTATAATTAAAGGTTCCACTGTGGTAAATTAAATGATCTGTATTGCGAAGTAAGAGAACCAAGGTAATTCCCCGCGAGTCAGCGAACACCGTCACCCAGAGGAGGGACGCTATTTTTCCACGTTTAAATAGGAGTTGCGTCTGAACGGAGCGGCTGGCCGTTCATGAGATAAGAGTGGAATGAAGAGTTTCTGCAAGGCGCACTCCTCGCACCAAGTAAGTGCGCTTGTATTTCACGTGGTGAAAAAGATTCAGTGTGCAGGATGATTGAATGCAGGTTCAATTACTCTTTTCGCTTCTATTCTCTCTCTGTCTTTCTCCTTCTCTTTCTCCCTCCATTTCTGCATCTCTCCATCTTTCTATCTTTCCATCTCTCCGTCTCTCCATCTACCTACCTCTCTCTCTCTCTCTCTCTCACACACACACTCTGCGTGTATACTCAGCATGACTTACTCTTACTTTCTTCTGGATTTTAGAAGGTTTTTTACGGTCTCCCGTGCAGATTCTTGCACGCGCTTTAATGCAAGGCACCGAGGAGTCTATTATTCAGACTCTTTGATGCGCCTGCTAATCCGATTTAGTCAACTTTCTAATACCGCAGCAAGGAGAATTTTGAGGTTAGGATTCTGTTTTGGAGGTTAGTGCTGGCAAAATTCATCTTTCGGCTGTGCGAAATTTCGCAAATTTGGCAACCCAGCAAAATTTCACTTTCTCCTCTGCCATACCGACTGAGAAAATTTCGGAACATTAATAGTATTAATTTTCACTACCAGGAGGCAGCTGCACTAAGCACTACTCTCGACAAAATGTCGGGTGCCACGAGGGTTTGTACTACTTGCAAGTTGCCGGCTTGTACTAGAGCATAGTTACTGCAATGCACAGTTTGTGAAGAGTGCTTTCCTTTTAAATGTGTAGCGACAAATAAGACTGTTACTTCTGCATCATTCAAATGTTCAAAATGCACCACTCAACCTAAAAAGGACGCAACTAGCCTCAAAACATTTGGAACCAAATTGAAGAAATCCAAGGGTCTAGAAACTTCTACGCTGTAAAAATCAGGGTCTACGCCCAGCTTCAATGCGAGTCGATTAATCAACAGCGCAAATTATAACAGTAGTGGATTTTTATTGAAATCTGACAATTCATGTAAGATACTTATGATGAGTGGCAGCGCTGTCGCTGCACAGTCACAAATATTGAATAAACATCTCTCTTCTCAGACTCAGACCGCCCATTCTGATTCAAATGATATAATGCTGAGTAAACTTAATCTTCTCTTGGAACCTTTAATATCTATACCGGCTATAGAGGCTAAATTTCACTAGCTTAGTAATGGCTTACTTAGGATTGTTAGCACAATACAAAGTCAGAACTCTATGCTGGTAGAGCTTCTGGCTAATCAGGCTGAGTTGGTGAAAGAAAATGCAGTTTTGAGAGAGAGTCTAGAAAATATGGAAAAAAATAGATAATATAGTTAAAAATAAATTAATAAAATTAAATTCTAGACTAAACGATGAATTTGATGCTATTTACAAAAATTTTGACAATATAACTGAAGCTGCAGCGACCGTGGTGCAGACCATTTCCGATCGGACATGTCCGGACTTACAAAATGGCGATGAAGGCAAACGTATTTTGTCTTCTACTAATACATACACAGACGATGACATTATAGCAACAGATGGAGGAGTAGCGTTATATATTAAATCAAATTTAAAATATAACATTTTAGCTACTTCCAACACTGAGCAAGAAAATAAACCGGATATTCCTGAATACTTATTTTGCAGCATTCAAAATGGCGACTCTCCTCCGGTATTCGTAACTGTAATTTATCGGCCGCCCAAAATTTCTTTGGTCAAAAATTCTGTTTTTATTGAGAAATTGCGAAGATAGCCTTTTGCTTTGACTAGTTTAACAAAATTTTGATGGGTGATCTGAATGCCGATCTTGTCGACAGTAGTGACGATGCTAGTTTTGTGCGCAAACTGGCTTCTAAACTGTCTCTGCAGCTGGTCCAGCATGGTACAACGCATTTCACACCCACGTCGAGCACATGGATCGACATGATATTTACTGACGATAATGACACAATGATTGACGTTTGCAGCATCCTGGCACCTTTTGCAGTAAGCATAAATGTTTCAACTGGTTACAATAGTCCATCGAGACCGTTAAGCTCATTTCCTATTATAACGTATATTCCAAAAAAGAGCAAGCTGCTTTGGGTTGACGCCGAGTTAGCCCAGATGTATCAAAAACGTGACGCACTGTACTCGACGGTATAAGCATACGAGATACCCTTGCTCATTTTTATCCACTTTGATACCTTCAACCAAGTTTTTATGTATCAACGCCTTTAGAGCGCGTACATTTAGGTGACCTAACCTCTTATGCCAAGTCTTGAGATTTGTTGTCGCCACACTGATCTCTTGTTTGTTTGATTGATGTGCTCTGAGAAAGAGTCGAAAAATCAAATTAGATTGCTTAACTCTAACCACTACTATTTGATTTTGACGCATCAAATATAAACATCGCCTTTGAACAGCGCTTCAAAACCTCGCGATGTGCACAAACCGATAGAAAACAAGTTTCTGCCCATCTCGGGTACGTATAATACGTTTTCTATCCGTGATGTTTGCCACTGCTCGTTAACTAAACTGTCGATTTCAATAGTCCCTTCGCCAACGACATCACATTCACGATCGTCGTCAAGTTCTCGGACGGTAATTAGTTAGTCAGTCTCTTCTATAGGTGATATGAGCGGACGCCCCACTGTCGGTAAACCAGACATCTTTATGATCTTGAAGCAAGAACGACTCTTTTTCATCAGCCGACAGCTCGTTGAAAATCTGACGTCGCGTCTCTCTTGGTGCTAGCTTAACCTCACTCATGGCAACAAAAGACGCATTGCTCGCTGAATTATCGCGTGTATGTGAAGATGTTTGCTTACTATTTGGACACTCCCGCGCGTAATGCCCAATTTGTTGACACACATAACATTCCACGTTTTTCTTTTGTTTTCTGAATGTCGGTTTATTGTGCTTTCCTTTCGAGTCATTTCCACCTTTAAATGCCGTTCGTGAGGATACTGCCACGGCATTGACTTCCTCTGTTTCCGTATTTTCATAATTTTCTTTAAGGTATTCTAGTGTTTGTCGCGACGGGTCGGCGCTGCTCCACGATTTGCGAAAATGGCGGTACTTCGATGGTAAACTCGACAAAACTTTTGATATTATGAGCCCGTCTAGAATGTTCTCGCCTAAATCAATTAGTTGTAAAGCCAAGTTTTGTATAGTGGAAAAATGATTCATGACTGAGCTCGTTAGATCCATACGGCAGTCATGAAAACGTTGGCCAAGCAAAAACTTATTTGATTGCGATTGCTGTTGGTGTATAACAGCCAGACTGGCCCATATCTCTTTCGAACAACCGCAAACGAGCAAATCTTTAATTTGCTCTTCTTCTGTAGTACTCGACATTAACATCATAACTTTTGCATCTTCTTTCAGCCATGTTTTTAGTTCATCCCTTTCACTAGCCGGTTTGGGCTTTTCGCCATTTAGGTACTCGAGTAAATCGTGTGTTACAAACGTGGCTCTGATATTGAATTTTCAATGTTGAAAATTCTTGTCGTTGAATTTTATCAAACCTTTCACTGTTATGTCCTTCGCCATTTTGAATCGTATTAACACCTTTTCTCGCGAACACAATAGTAAAAAAAACGAGTTACTACTTACGACAGCTTTGCATATAATCTGGGCCCATAATCTGTTAATTGTGTTTATTGGGATAGTAAAATAAAAGGTCTTTAATGTTGATAAACTATTTATCTATGAATGTTGCTATATGTACATGTACTTTAGAAAACCGGAAACGAGGTATTATGTACATTAACTCGTTGTAGACTGACTTCCATGAGGGCGACGCGCGCGCTATGTAAAGAGAAAAACGAAGCTTAGTAGAAAGAAATAGCACTACATTACGTTTGGGTCTCTTTCCACTATGTAAGTATTACCTAAATACATCCAGCTACTCTGTTCACGCCAATGCAAAAATATATACCTCAATAATTACCACAATCGACTGTTCGATGCTCTTGTAGACAACAACGTCTGAAAGGAGCTGAGGAGCCTGGGGCTTCCGCTTGGGTATAAGGAGGAGCTCAACGGCTTTTCTTTGGACGAGCTCAACAAGCATTTCACCGTTGCGTTTAGCACCCCCGGGATGATAGTGCTGAGCGTGAGAATATTATCTCCAAACCGGCAGAAACCTGTTTTTCATTTTGAAGCCATTACTTTAAGTGATGTCATTCTCACTATTCATCGCAGGCGTGTGGGGTGGACGGCATACCGTGAAGTGATTTTTCCGGTCCTTTGGAAGACGGCACATGTAATACCTCGTAAAAAATGTAGAGCTCCCGCGTCTCCTTCTGACTTTCGATTGATTGCACTTTTGTGCTTTCATTCAAAGGTGCTGGAAAAGCTTGCGTATGAACAGCTGCAAGAGCATTAGCGGTCTCCCACATTTTGGACTCATAACATACCGGATTTAGACCATTCCACTCAACGCAAACCGTCTTACTGAAGCTGACTGAAGACATTAGACGAGGAATAGATAAGAAAATGGTGACATCACTCTTGCTCTTTGACTTTAGTAAGGCTTTGACACCATTTTACCTTCACGACTGCTTGAGAAATTACGGTCAATGGGGTTCTTCAGGGCTGCACTTGCATGTATAAACTCCTACTTTACAGATAGAGAGCAGGCAGTAGTCCTGGGACCACTCCTTTTCTGTCTATACATCAACAACTTACAAAATGTATTAGACTCTGGAAGTATCCAGCACATTTTATATGCAGATGATCTGCAAATTTACACTCAAGTGCCTCGTTATGGTCTGGAGAAGGGCATAGGGTGACTTCGACTGGCTACTGAGGCAGCGTCGGCATGGGCGAGCGACACCTCTGTCAGGCCCAACACGAGGAAAACCAAAGCCATTATTTTTGGGTGTAATAAATTTGTTAATAAAATTAATTGTGGGGAACAGTCCAGCATTGGGCTGGGGGATGGCGTCTGCATTTCCTTCTCCGATTCTGTCAGCAATCTCGGTGTGGTGTTGTACTCCAAACTCTCATGGAAACCCCATGTAGATGACTTAAACAAGAAGTTTAACCGCATTCTTTATAGTTTATGCTTTTTCCGGAAATATGGCATCGAGATGTTGCGCAGGCGGCGAGTCGAAGCTCTTCTGTCCCCTCACCTTGACTAATGCTCGGTAGTATTGCTGGATGCTTCTCAGGAAATACGAAACCTACTGCAGACATTACAGAACTCCTGTGTCCGATACGTGATGGGTATTAGCCGGCATGATCATGTCTCGCCACACCGGCGTTCCTTGGGTTGGATGCATACTGATACGTGGAGACACTATTTTTTTGGCTGTGCTAATGTAGAAAATCATTCGCATGCATGTTTCCGACTATTTAGAGAGTCTCTTCTATAGATATGTGTCCAGAAACGGGGTAAGAGGGGTGACAAAAGAACTCGATCCCCCCCTGATGCGCACTGAGACGGGTAAGCGATCCTTCCATGTTCAAGGTGAACATCTCTGGAATTCCCTGCTTACCGAGATTAGGAATCTTCCTTCCCTCGGTAGGTTCAAGACTACAGTTAAGAAACATCCCCTCGAACTCGATTAATGTTAATATTATCAAAGAATATTAATATTACTATATGTTAAATTATCTTGTATTGTCCCATTTATACTCAGCGATGAGTGAGAGGAGTGAATGGCTTATCATATGTGAATGTGTATTACTATTTTAACCTCTTGACTGATAGGTATCATAAGAATTTTTAGTTTATGTTTTATTTACTTTACTTAATCAATTTGTATTTAATGCGCACTGTGATATCTATCTATCTCTATCTATCTTTCCCTCTCGTAGTTATTGCTGATGCCTACTCTTAGAGCTCACATTGAGAAAGTCTATTAATTTCTACGCGATAATCCGTCTTACCACCTATTCGGTATCTCTAAGTCGAGGATTGGCCCCGTCTGTTCTGTTGTCGACGATTGGTGATTCCGAGTTCGTTCAGCAATTAGCTGACCAACTTCGAGTTAAAATCATCTAGCACGGCTCAACGTACCATACTGATACGTCTCACACATGGATCTACACAATGTTCGTAGACGATAACTATACTGTACTGGTCTGTAGACATATCCTTGCACCTTTTCGCAGCAGGTACAATATCATTGATGCTACCATTGATCTACACGCAACTCCTCCTGAAGAGACTTTTAGTTTTCGAAATTATCATAAGATAAATTCAGTTGAGGTCAATGAGTTTTTGTGAAGCTGTGATTGGTCGTTTCCCTCTTCTATTACCTTAGGTTTTGATTTTGACACGCATAGGGTGCTTAAATGCCCCAGTGCAAATCTCATTGAGGCTATTAATGAACTTGCTCCGTTAAAATCGTATCTCCTCATAAAGGAAAAGCCTCATAGATTGGCACTGAGCTTCAGCTACTCATTGACAAACGCAACGCAACGCAACGCAACGCAACACAACGCAATGCATCGACGGTATAAAAGGACCGGGAGTGCTGTGGCTGACTTTCTCCGTTTACGCAACGAAGTCGAGGTACGCATTGATAAAGAGCGTACCTCCTATCTTAGTAATCAACTGTCTGATGCTCTTGATCATCTTGATCATATGAAAGATATTTGGAGGAAGAAATGCGTAATCTCGGCCATTTGCCAACAAGCAAGGAGGAGTTACATGGATTTCCCCCAGATGAACTGAAATCATATATTGCCGGTGTATCAGCCACATCCAATGAAAATAAAGATAGTAAGATGAACATCATACAGTCAGCGTCTGATGACGGTTTCTCTTTTTATCCAGTTACTTTTCCAGATGTAGTTCTTGCTATATATCACTTTTCGGCGCAGGTAAGGGTTGTGGATGACATACCGTAGAGTTTTGTAGTCAAGTCTCTGTCAGTGTTGGGGAATTATATAACTCCTTTATTTAACTCATCCTTTGCTCAGAGAGTCTTTTCAAGTACCTTGAAATAGGTACAGCTACTGCTAGAGAAAATTGCACGCTCCAAAATTACCAGCATACTCAAACAGCCCTGTTTAAGCTGACTGATGACAGATAAATAGGTATTGATAAAATGATGATCACGTTGCTATTGCTCTTTCACTTTATCAAGGTGTTTGTTTCCATCTCTACTTCGAGACTGTTAAGCAAATTAAGCGATCTCGGTTTCTCGAGGTCTGCACTCCTGTGAATTAAATCTTACTTGCAGGACCCTACACAATGTGTTTGTGGTAAAATCACGGTGCTTCTGCGGAAAATTCAATGAAAATTGCGATTACCTTCAATTTGGTTATTGATCCTGGTCTCTAGCATTGTATGGACATGTTTCATATTGCAACGGAAATCATACAGATAGCGCTTTTTTTTAACGACACCAAATAGATTTTTTTACAATTTTTTTCATTTACTTACTGATATTTACAATAAAAAACTGTAAACAGGGTTTATAATTATAACACAATAGTAGACTGTACGTGTTTTAATATTGATTGAACAATAAGATATACATGTCACTTATGAATTTTTTTATTATATTAATATAATATATAATATGTGATATACTAAATAATATAAATCGTACATGATGCAGTAACTATAACAATATCAATCGAAACTTGATATCTAATGCAACATTGGCATGATTATGAATTAGATTCAACTCTCAAAAATACTTCTTTATAAGTGCAAGGTATTATAAACAACTGTACTCCTCATAAGTTTATCAAAGTAATCTGAATTATCCCTGAATACTTTGTAATTATTCCAAGCTCGTTTGAAATCACAATGAACAACTTACATCGTCTGTTCAGAATAATACCCGAAACCTATAATAATATTAATAATTTTTTTTCTGGGGCCAAGGGGAACTCTTTATGTTCGATAGGGAGACACGTGTCTCCCCCTGTGTGGGACTCTCATGTTCAAATTCTCAGGCATACCCACTAAAACCCCTCCGCCGTGAAAACACGTGGCAGTTTATGTTCCCTCCCCTATGGCACCGCCGTGAGGCATTACTTAGGAGGGGGGGGGGGCACGTCTTCTCGCGGTTATTCCAAGCATACCGGTCTGGGGCCACCGTGTCTGGCTCCTACCGAGAGGAGCCTTCTTCTAAGGACGGATGCACTACCGCAGCCGTCCATATCCTGTTTCTTCTGGCATAGGACCGTCTCTATAAATACGGCCACCTTTGCCCATTTTTCGTGACCCAGGAGCATCAACCAATGACGTTGTCCTGCGTAATGCTTCTAAGGTCCGCTGCAAGTGTCCCTCGTTCGACGCTCCACCTTCTACATTCAATAAAGGTGTGGTTTGCGTCGTCCGAGGGAAAGCCACAGTAGCTACAGCTTGGCTCCGTTACCTTCCCCATCTTCTGGAGGTAGGAGCAGAACAAGCCGTGGCCCGTGAGAAATTGGGTGAGGTAATAGTTTACCTCACCCGCCTCCTGAGCTAGCCAGGCGCCCAGATGGCAAATTAGCTTTGCTGTCCACCGGCCCTTCGGCCCTCGGAACCGTACAGCATGATGGATTCGGCGCTTGCAAGGCCATGGACCTTTTGCATTTGCCATGATCCGGCTAAGCGCCGTTATCACCGCCGCCGCCCTGTCGACCGCCCTGCGTATGTATTCCCCCAAGGTGAGCTTTGAGTCGAGCGTCACCCTCAGGTACTTAGCAGCTGGCTTGGTCTGGACCGTCGTGTCTCCTACACTCATAGGGCGCAAGGGATAATGCGCCTCTTAGTGAGTAGCACGATCTCGGTCTTGGCTGCGGCTAATTCGAGCTAGAGGTCCTCCATCCATGAGGTCACTCGACGCATTACCTGATTGAGTCGCATCTGACACGCGTCCACATCTCTTGCGATGATGATGGCCACTATGTCGTCCGTATACCCTATCTAGCACGTGCCCTCGCGCATTTCTATCCTTAGGATCCCGTCGTAGAAAATGTTCCAAACACCGGGAACCAGGATAGAGCCCTCAGCTGCCGCAGATGTTATTTCCTTTTTCATCGGACCATCATCGGTGTCATAGGCTACCCGGGGACTCGGAAATCTCGCTCCATGGCGTCGAGCGCCTGGTCCCACCTGTCGGAATTGAAGGCGTTTTTCACGTCTAAGGTGGTCAGCAAACACACTGGGCGTGAGAAATGGTTTCCCCGCTCCGTCGACCTTGCGGCGTTAACGACCTCCTGGACTGCATTGATGGTTGACTTGCCCCGTCTGAAGCCGTGCTGGCGAGGGGCTAGATCCTCCTGCCTCTCACACGGCTGCTAGGAGATAGGGCTTTAACAGCTTCTCCAGGAGATTGTCTGTGGTGTCCAGCATGCACAGTGGCCTGTACGATGCTGGAGTTTTTGCAGGACCATTGCCCTTACTAATCAGGACAAGTTTCGCAACCTTCACGCGGCTCGGAAATACGCCCGCCTTTAGGCACGATGTTGTACACATCCAGCAAGAGGCTATCATCTTAAGCAACTCTGCCGGAAGGCCATAGACGAAACCGCCCTTGAGAGCTTCGCCCTCGTGAATAGGGACTCAACTGGGCAGCCGGATGTTTCCTGGGGACGCTACCTCTCGGGATGTCCGGGGAACAAGGCATTTACGATATTATTGATCGTCCTCGCATCTGTTGGACTGTTGACGGCAAAAGCCGCCAGCTTGTCGGTGACGATCTTGTAGCCCAGTCTGGATTTGATGGCCCGCTTTAGTTGCTTCTTGGCCACAAGGTGTTCCGCGGCCAAGGGGTCTACGTCGAGTTCGCGTTGTCTGGCCCTTCACGCGGTGTTGTAGAGCCAGGCACCTCTTGCGGAGGTCCGCGATGTCGCTCGTCCAACAGTAGTCAGAACGTCTCTTTCCGCTACCGCGAATATAATAATCATAATAACAATAGTAGCAATAATATTAAAATAATAGTACAATATAAGATACCTTGCTGACTGTATTCGAAAAATTCTTCAACATGTTCAAAAATAATATGAATTTTCGGCGTTATTGGGAGTTTTAATGCAATATAACTTGATTTGAAACTTTTAATCAACTCTTTAAATTTAGGATCGAGTGTCACAGCAAAACACATTTTTTTGAGTTTCCTCAACACTTCAACATATTTACAGGCGCCTAAGCATGACATTGAATCCAAAATGCCAATTGAATTTAAAGGTTTATTACAATCATTTCCTACCAATGAATGACGACTTCCTCGTAGATACATTACATTTCTTAGCCCACGCTAAAAAAATGCTTTAATATTCAGCTGACATTTTATCAAAAATGGTATTTACTGCTCCTAATAAAAGATGTAACTCAGGTGGTGGTATAAAAAACAAAATTTTCTCATGCACAATTGACAGTAATGGTGTATCAGATCAATTTTTAAATATTTTAGCATTTTTTCTTGAACATTTCTCAGATATTGCCCATTTTCTTAATTATTTTTACATTGAATCACAGTTCTTCGATCACCACCAAAATCTAATTCATTTGAGCAAGCATCGCAGTAGGGACAGGGGTGACTAAAGGCGCTAGTCATCAAGCCACAAATCATATTAATAATAATTTTTGAGTCTGCTGTAAAAGTTCCACCATCTTCAAAATGTACATTGATATTTAATTTTCTCTATATAAGAGAAATATTCGTATAGTTTTCTTGAACATCAAGAGCTATACAAATAATAAAAAGTTTTTTAACACCACCTTCTCAAAATGTCTTGTAATTTTTTTTTTAATTCTTGTGTGTCTAAAACAGCTGAAACATTCGTCAACTGGATGGACATGCAAAATTTTAAAAATCCTCCACCACTATCAATGCCAAATTTTAATTGCATTTCACTTCAATTAGGCTTGTTGGTCACAAAATCGATAAATCCTTGTAAATTCTTACAAATTATGGCTTTTCCTGCTGTATATGCTTTGTTTTTTGTTTTTCTTTCACTAAATCGAAATCACATGTCGCAAAAAAATCGTCTAGCACACGAGAATTTTCGTCAATTTTTCACTCTGCGTTGTATACCAATTTGTAATTATAATATTATTGGGTTTTATTAATGCAATGTCTAAAAAATTGATTTGATCATTTTTTTTCTAACTGTTGAAAGTAACTGTTGAAAGTTTGTAAGACTAAGTCAAAATGTTTTTTATCAATACATAAAATCGTGCCATCTACATATCTGTAATAAAATAATGGTGAACAATTATTATTTTTTAATATATTCATGCATTCTATTTCCAAGTCATCCATCACCATGTCGCCAAACCAAAGAGACAACGGTAATCCCATTGGGGTGTCAAAAATTTGTTGGTAAAATTGGTTGTAAAAGCTAAAGAAAATGTTATTAAATAAAAATTCTGTATGTTCTCTGATAAGTTCGAACGGTACTGTACATTTGTTGTGAATTTGTGTGAAACGTTTGTCTAAGCTATTTAAAACTAATTCCTTGGATACATTTGTAAATAGAGAGCTTACATCTAATGATAACAGTATAAATACATTATTTAATTTCTGTTTAACTCTAAACTATTTTGAATGTGTGATTTCGGTAGTGAAATTGCATTTTTTAATTCCTTATATAAAACTTTTGCCAAAAAAAGTGTCTGACTACTAACAGTTGAAATAATGGGGCGAAGTGGGTAACCTTTTTTATGTATTTTGGATGTATTTTGGTTGTAAGCAATATTGTAAAAAAAAATTTGTATCTTGTGTGTTGAAATATATAGCCTGAAGAGGTCAGCGAACAATGCTGACGAAACGTCGCCAAAATAGTAATTTTACGAAGTTTTTTATTTAATTTTACCATCCACTGCGTATCCAAAATTATCCCTCATACGATCGTCTGAATACCGCGTGACACACTTAGCACGCACCACTTTTGACTTAAGTTTATTCGTAACTGGATAGAAAAATAAAAGTGCAGCATGTCTCATTGGACGTTAAGTTGTGATAAGAATTTATTGGTATAGCCAGAATTAATGTATAATTTTTGGTGCAAAAGATAAAAAATTTAATTTCCGAAATAAATGTTTTTTTCGAATATTTCTACCATATTCTTGTAGGCGGGATAAAAATAAGTTGAAATAGTCGTTTGAAACGAGGTTTGAAAATTTGATTAATCGAAATTTTGTTGGTCTTGCGAATTTTTCGTGCACACCTCTGATTTGTCTACTTTTTAGTACACATCACTTACTTTCTGCCATACCTTTGTCCATACTTTTACGCATACTTTCTGCCATACCTTTTTCCATACTTTTACGCATACTTTCTGACATTCATACATTCATACATACATACATCTGGGTAGAGCTAAGAGTCTGTCTATACGGCAACCTACGGCTCTCAGTCCTCATATATGAACTCTGCAGGAAGATATATATCCGAATTGGAAAAAATTCAAATTATTATAAATAAAGTATCCATATGTACAGTCATTATTTCAAAGTATCAGTAAAAAATACTGCAATAAATTTTTCAATTTCTATTGTAAATCAAATTTTTTGAAGTCCATAAATCGTAATTTAAGAGTCACATATGGATATTCTTGTCCGATTGAGAACACTAAACTAGGGGATTAAGATCTGTTAGTCAAAAATTTAAGAATTTTTCGTTCACTCTTTGGGTTGAAACTCAATCTCGTTATTAGATTTTCGATTTGTAACTGAAATCCGTGGGTAATAAAGTGCTAAAAATGTTTGTCAGCAATGCTTATGAATATATCAAAATATTATCTCGTATAGAGAAC
>UELU01034925.1:0-28887 GCA_900490025.1 Megastigmus dorsalis
GCATAGAAATATAGTTTAATTTATTAATTCCCAAACCCCAATCATAGCAATTTTAAGCTTACTCTAAATAGAATGAGGTTTAAGCGGGGCTGCGCGCGGGGCGCCGGGGCCGCTTTTCTATTTGACTCTGAACATTGTGACATCTGACGGACAAAAAGGAAACTACATGGTGTAATCTCTTCGAACGAGGCTCTTCATATAATTACGATCGAACTTTACTTACAGGTAAGTTCGTTTGATCGTTCAATTAAATGGCAGTCTGAGAAAAGAGGTTAGAGTCACTTGAAACTTCTATCCGATTTAAATCTTACTTTAAAAATTTATAGTCATAGAATTACGAACTTTACGTATAAATAATATTAATCACAAATTATTTAAAGCTTGAAAAATATGCTAGAAGTGATTATTCTTCTTTTAATTAATAAATAAATTTTGATCCTAATTACCCCAACACTGAGTGTAATTCGGGTCATTTTCAATTTTTTTATTTCAGTTTCATATAAAATAAAATGTGTTCTCAGCTAAATTTTTCTTGTGCATATTGATAGCAGATGCTATAAACTAATAAAATAATTCTTTAGAATAAAAAAAACTGCTGTAAATAAAAGGATATAGCGGCCATAGCTTAAGTGACTCCCAATACCCCAGTCTACCCTACTCCGTTAATTTTGGCTGTAACGTTCTCCTCACACTGATTTGGATAAGAGAATACTTTATTAACTCTTAAATAAATAAATATAACGGACATTCGTTATAGCTATCAGCTAACTTTTAGAATACTTTTGAAATTCTTCTTTAAAAAAAAGAATTCCAAAAAAAATTCTTTATGAATTAAAAAAAAATTATTTTTGCTTATTGGGAATTATCTCCCCCAGACAAGGATTATAAATCACCGGACTGCCGAAATATTTGAAGAGTCAAAAAAAAAGGGCAACGAACAGAGTTCGGGCTATTTGGGTATACCTGCTTAAGATCACGACACTACGTGTATAATATTTTTTAGCCTATGTATATCGAACTGAAATTTCATTCTTAATTGCTGTTTGCGTTTAACACTTACTTTATGCTAAATAGAAAATAATAATCGATATATTTGTCATGTATTCTGATTATTATGAATCCAAATTTGAAATTATAAATCGTATTAATATCGTATTTTTTTATTAAAAACAATACTTTTAGATAACTCACATGCACCTTTTAGAGTCTTTATATAGATTTATATTAATTTAGTATAGTATGTAGTTATACTCGATGTTATACCTAAAAGTAGTATACGTATAAGACGAATGATTTGTACAGCTTTTAAAAAGAGGCTCGATTATCGCATTCGACTTTTGAGGCCGTTGGAGCGTTTGGTTTTGAAATCCGATCAGACGTGTTACTATAGTGACTTTAAAAGCCTAATAGGTACACTGTAAAAAAAACGGGTAATTTTATAGACTCAGCAATGTAAAGTTACAGTGTCATGTAATATTCCTCCGTTAAGCGTGGGTCCCAACTTTTTCCTTCGCTGAGCGTGGTAAAAGTCCGTGAAGAAGCCGGGACAGTGTAACAAAAAACGGGTAACTTTACCAGTGAAACTCATAGACTCAGCGATGTAAAGTTACAGTATCACGTAAATATTCCTCCGCTGAGCGTGCACTGTAAAAAAAAAACGGGTAAAAGTCCTGCGCTCAGCGATGGTAATAATCGGGACCCACGCTTAGCGGAGGAATATTTACGTGATACTGTAACTTTGCATCGCTGAGTCTATGAGTTTCACTGGTAAAGTTACCCGTTTTTTTTTTTTACAGTGTGGGTCCCGATTATTACCATCGCTGAGCGCAGAACTTTTACCCGTTTTTTTTACAGTGTAGGTACTTACATATATCAATGAAACAGTCAAACATTTAACATATGAAAAAAGTTTCACGTCTACAGATTTCCCCTCGGATTTCCCAATATCGAATTAGTTATTACTGATTCATAAGAACGCTTAGAAATTTTTGTGATATTACTAAATATTTGTTTAAATTTATAAAATGTAAAGTGTGCAAAGTTAAAATTCGTATTGTGCATTGTGAGATTTTATTTTTATAAACAAAATTAGAATGTAACTACATAAAATTAATATATTTGTGTAGCGATATGTATGAAAAGTATACAAGTGCAAGTGATGGAATATTAATACACTGGATTTTGAACCGTTCAAATATAAACGCACAATTTAATTATTAACATCATTTTATTGTGAATTTAATCTAACAAAATATTGTAATATAATATTTCAAAAACTAAAAATACGTAACTACTATGTCCAAATGTTTGTTTGTCGAAATCGAAAAAATCCTAAATATGTATATTATTTCAAAAATATCCGAGCAAATACTATTGTATATAACTGTACATATGCCATTGTTCTAGATAAGGGAATAGATTGCATGTAAATATACGAGCCAAACCACTTACGAAAAAAAAAAGGTAAGTAATCGATTCTGGTTTCATATTACGATAACAATGTTATACAAAATATCATAAAGATTAAAGAGTTCAAAATATTTTTCTTTTTTGACTAGTTTATTTATAGCTGTTTATTAAATATAAATTTTATAATTACATAAATTAAATTTTATTTTAAAAATAGAATGATAAAATTTCGTTATACATTTGTTTTTGTAGTTTCTATTTTAAAAATTGAATTTAATAATATGTATTGACGCAAACTATAACTGTTTGCGCTGAATCACTATTGATTACTCGTGACTACAAATCTATATCTTGTTTAAATTGTTCTGCTCGTTATTGTATCTCAAAATAGAATAAATAATTGTATTTATTTAAAAAAAGGTTGAACTATTATTAGTTAATTTCTTATAAATAATATTTAATTTTTAAATAATCAATTGTCTTTTTAATTACTTATAAATATTAGAGATATAAGTACATAAAATAAACACATTATTTGAGTCTTCTAAATCAAGAAAACAAAGCTTTTAAGCTGTATGAACAAATAGAAATAAGGCAACCCTACTTTCACTTCTTTCTTTAAATAAAACTTTCATTCACAGGTCCATTGATCCATGAAAGTTTAGCTTCTGTGTTATAAATTAAATTATTATTCTAATGTTGACAAGTACACTTACTCCAGTTATAAATAAATAATCCAATCACTCTATTAGCTAATTTGAAAATGACTATTTAAATCCACTAGAAGACCAATAATTTAGTCAATTATGCGTAATCCTGTAATAATATTGGACTGTACCGCGACACCCAAGTGTAGAACATGCACAATCTCAAAGACAGAACGAATTAGGGTGACGCAAACCGGCATGAGCAATCCCCTTACAGAAAGAGAAAGAGGGGAACCCAGCAAGCAAGTTATATTACGCACTCTTACTCGCACGTATAGAGGCACACACTTTACTTTCTTCCTAATCCTTGTATAGATATACTTACAGGAAGATTGAAACCGAGTATAAAAGTGCGATAAATAAACTATTACAAGCTGTGGTTTTCTATTATATTTTTGAAAGCGAAGAATTTTCTGTAGCATCGTATTGAGAAACTCGACGAAAAACTACTCAAATTACATAGAAATTCATTAAAAATCAGTACCTACATAACAACATTTTGAAACTGGTTTTAATCAACTCCTTTACTACCTGCACATGCAACGCAGTCAGTAAGTTTCTCTCCCGTTCAAAAGATTTCATCGCAACTTCAAACTTAAAACTAACTGATCCGTCTCTATATTACCCGTATTTTTATCTCATCTATTAGGTTCTCGGTGCAGCCGCACGCGGCATATCCGCGGAGAGGAGGTGTAGAGGGGTGAGACGCGCGCAAGAGAGGGAGGGGGAGAGAGAGAGAGAGGCAGACGCACAAGGCATGGCTAATGTGCACAGTGGCCGCTGTCATCGCGGGCCGCGCTCACTATGCAGTACATGTAGCGGCTAGCGGCGTTTCGTGTTGTTGTGCTCGAGGTTCGCATGCGCAAACTGCGTCGTCGTAGCCGCGCGCTCCCGGAGTGCCTGAAACTTATGCACGTATACTTACATATAACGTATATAGCTAAGCGCGCGCTACCCGAGGAGAAGGAAAAACGTATCGCATGTGAGTGTGTTCCACACCCATTTTTCCGCCGATTATATTCTTATATAGCTGGCTGCACAGGCTGGATAAGCCGCTGATATATATATATACATATATATATATATAGAAGATCAGGATGGATATAATAGAGATCTTTGGTGACTACATTCATCTACTGGGCATGATCGTACTGCTCGCTAAGCTGTGGCTCACCAAGAACTGTACTGGTAAGTACGATTTATTAGCCAGCCCTTTTTCTCTCTTTTATACAAATAGTTTATTGTGCGACCGTATAAGCACGATCGCGCGCGTACGTGTGTGTGTCTGTGTGCGTGTGTGCACTTGTAATTGGTTATGGTTACCGTTTCATGTGTACCATACTTAGTTGACGCCGGAACAGAGCAACTATACTACCTATTGCCTGTTTGCATTTCGGAGCAGATTCGTTCTCGCGCCGTTTGAGATCGCGCAGTCCTTTGACACTTTTGTCATCGAGATTTGATATGGCTAATTTGGCAGCTATAGGTATCGATACTCGTGTTCTATAAAGCAACATTGGCCGTGCTGTAAACACATGGACGGAGAAAGTGGAGAGCTTTATAGACGTCGACTGCTCCGAAATGTAAACAACTTTTTAGTCATCGATAGGAAATTGCTTTCACGCACAATTTCTAATCAATTGAAATGGTTTATTAGTTTAGTTTTGTACAGTTGTTTTTAATGTCGATTATGAAAACATGCGATACTTGACAATTATTGTATATTTTTAAAGTGAGACGAATCGACTTATATACTGCAAATCGAGCGTAAATGTCGTGAGATCGCAAGTTATAAAATGAATAACCTAAAACTGAACCGGAATTGATTTTTTATTATAATATACGATCAGAAATGTATTAAGCATTCTGCATAATCTCTTAATAGATATAAATACTTCGAATGTATATATACATTTAAATGAAACACATACTTATTTGCATTTATTTCACAATTGTAAGATTAATTGTCAGATAAAATATCATAAAATATGTGTATAAAAGATGCGTGTAAATCATGAATATAGAATACTTGAACACGTAATAGGTTCAAACAATCCAATGCCATTTGAACGCTCGAGTCAAGCAATTAAGAATTTGTTACATCGGTGCAAATTTCAGCATTCAACTTTTTCCAGATTGAACTTGCTTATAGTACTTACCTACTTATTATTAAAAAAAATCTTTTTCGTAGAATTCATTTTTCGGTGGCTATCTTAGATAAGTATAATTAAATCATAGAAATAAACAACTATTATTTTTCAATATACTTTATTTTCGTTTGATAATTAATTATTTTTGGATCGTTTACATTTTTCTATATACACTCATTATAATGTTATGAATATCAAGTACTACTTTTTCAGTCCATTGAATATATTGACGGTGCGTGTAATATGTTATTTTCACTGCGGTTCAAGAAGAATGCTACCTTGATTTTCTTCGTTCAAATTTCAATAAGTGAGGTCGAACTATCATACTTTGCCGAAATATTATTATTTCTATACCTACTTACAATTTGTTTTACAAATATAATCAATTTTGCGGATCACGATTCTAAAATAAACTAAAAAAGAATAGTTCAAGCAGTTTATAAAACAACTTGCATTCATGTAATAACATGTAAAATATGATTTTCTTCATTGGTCGGTACTTACAGTGTGGCATAGTGTTTTTATACGACGCGCGATTTTTTATGTAATATTTTCCTTATGAAAGGAATTTATGCAGGATATAGATATCTTTTATCAATATAGTTGCAGTTTTAAGCTGCGAGATGTTTTACTTCATTTTAATAGAATATAACGGAAAGGATTTCTTACTAACATAATTTAAATATTTTAAAGCAATTAAATATTATTAATTTTATTTATATATTTTATTTTAGGTCTCGTATGAAATATAACTGTTAATAATTGCACCGTCAAATATAAAAACTGTTACAAGATATTATAACACATATCTCGTATTAACCATTGTTGCAATTTTAATACCATGTTTAATGTATATGTATCAATTAACAAATTCCATGAAGAAAACTCATATATTTTAAATGAGTCTGCTCTATCGTAGCCTTGCATATCTATGAAAACTATTTTGACCATGAAGAAAACCGTTGTTTGCGAACGAGGGAAATACCCAGAAGCTTCCGATATATATCTATATATCTGTCTCAATAATATAAAAACGTGATACGCGCGTTGCGAATTGCAGACTCAGAGCTGTCAGATTTAAATTAAATAGAAGCGAATATTCACGTTATAAAATGCTACATATATACCGTATACTGCATATGCATATTATGCAGTAAAAAATGAACAAGAAAAACAATTTTCTTCTGCATATTATACTTTTAAATATTATTATCTGATAATTACAAATAAAATATGTATAATTGTACTCTTAATATTTACAGGGAAGGAGGTAGAGCGTATTTATCGACACTTACCGTTTCATACTTTTTTTGTTCAATTTTCAATATTTCAACATTTTTTCGAATTGAGCCCAATTCTTTGTAGTCCATGGAATCGGGCTCAACTTGCAAATATTAGAGTTAAAATATTGAAAATTGGATTAAAAACGAATGAAACTGTAAATACCGGTAACTTAGACTCGCTCGGTTCATCCTAAGGAGGTTCTATCGGTAGGGGAGAAGAGGATGGTATGGGTATTAAAAAGATCAACGTATTTATTTTTTATTATTTATATACGGAATAAAATATAGCAAATAATTCTATAACATTCTAAAATGATCTAAGCATGGAAAAGTACTCTTTTTTTTAATAACAATAATAGCAAGTACTTCAAAATACCCAATAACCCCACGGGTGAGGCGGTATAGGTTTTGCTGTGAGTAGAGATGCGCAAACGTTAGAATGCATATACATATGTACACATTGCAAAATTACATAAAATACTTTTTACAGCTTCTCTCAAATTGTTAACTGACCACTGTTGCCTTCGTGTTTTTCTAATATATTTTCTTACTAATTTTACAACTAATTATAATACTATTCATTGCATCTCATGCTTAACCTACAATCACAGAAACTCGCACCCATTCCGCCCCATGTCGTTTTACCCATATCGCCCCACTACGTACTTTTTTTAAAAGGTTGCTGCTCATTTAGAAATAAATTATAAACAAAAAAATGATGTATAAAAATTGAAGTTTAAAGTTTATTAATTTGAATTGAATCATCAAAAATGATCAAAAAACTTATATAAGTAGTTTAATTGTTAGATGAAATATAGCTAAACTACACAATTCGCAAGGCTATAACTAAATACATTTTTAGAATTTTTTTTTAGCAATTGCTAATTACCAACAAATTTTTTGCCATTTTTTTATTTATTATTATTCCAGGCAATAATAGAAAAATAATTGTACCCATACAGTTAAAGGTATTTCTAAAATTACTAATATACCCATATTACCCATACAAACCCATACCGCCCAACTGTCTCCTATACGTAGGAAGTCAAGCACGGAATTTGCTGGATTTGACAAACGCAGTCGATATATATATACATTCACCGTACGTAACCTTCGCGTAAATTGACTTTTTAAAAGAAAAATATCTTCTTACTCTTTGACAAACTCATGAATGATCATTTGTTCACGTTTCTGTGCATTGCTAATTAATTTTTTTATCACTGAAAATTTTTTCAAAAAAATCTCAATGTCAGTTAATTTAATATCACGATAATAAAATAACTCCCCATAAGAGACAATGTTAAAATTGATAAAATAAAATTGTTTTTCTTACTTCTGAGGGCATGGAGACTCACAAAAATTTAACAGTAATTTTATTAGGCCTTTATGTGTAAACCGTTAAATTTTTGTTAAAATCTCAATGTTAAATCTGTTATCGATAGAACCTCCTTATGTATCCCAACTATTTCTCCATAAAAGAATTTACTGTTTATATTGTGACATTTTATTTTAATAGCCACCGCAGGAACGTGAAAAGATTTCTTTTAAAAAAGTTGTTAATGACGAGTGGTGCAACTTTTATGGCTATCTGTAAAATCCTAATATACTATGCTTGCAGCGCGCATCATTCACGATAATGGCTTTTCTCTGCTTTTGTGTGCACAGGAATAAGCGGCAAAACTCAAGTCCTGTACGCGATGGTATTCACAACGCGCTACACGGATTTAGCGATTAGATACATTTCGCTGTACAATACTATCATGAAGATAATGTACATTGGCCTCACATATTGTACAGTATTATCGATATTCTTCTTCTTCAGGAAGACTTACGACCGTAAACGCGATGCCTTCAGGTAATGTATGCCGTGCTTTATATTTATGCTGAAAGATTGTAGCTCACTTTTTATGCATCTTTACTCTCTACACGTGTAATTTATTTTGTAGCGTGCGTAATTTGCATCGCCGGATGCAAAGGAGTCATTTTTTTAAAAATATTTATACTTTGAATTGAAAGCAAGTTCCAAATATACGAAGTCTTCTTCACTACAAAAAATTAAATTTAAATAATATTTTATTAAATTTAAATTATAAATTAATGTAGTTTTCAATGTTTATCTTAAAATTAGAATTGAATATTTTTAAACAATGGGACCTAATTTTGTTATGTACGGGGAAAGTCTAAGGGGAGTTTGTTCCTCTTCAATATTTTCATCCAATTTGTTTTCTTGATTTTATAAAGTTTTGAATATATTCTACTGAACATTGATTTATATATTGAAACTTTCTATAAATAAATGAAATTGAATGAATAACTGGGACAGCGATATTTCACGTAACTATATATTTAAAAACACGATTGTAATGTAGAGGTGTATAAATGGAACAAACCGCTAGACAAAATCAGCTTAAGGGGAAGCAGTAGCGATAAACGAGCTTTTTCTGTCACTGATATCTTTTTCTATTTACAACGCAAATTAATATTTGGACTTGAGCGGCGTAGTGCTCGATACAACGAATCGTCCTGTGCTTGCTGAAGTCGATCTGATTTGTCGTTTTTCCTATTAATTGGAATCAGTAAGACGCGTTTACGCATTGACAGCTAACCTCAAAATTACGATTATATCTACATGTGTTTATAACTTTTAATATTTATTATTTTGCGAAATATCTGGACTTGACCGGCGTAGTACTCGTTGCTATTAATCATTTTGTGCAAGATGGGGCTTATGTGATTTATCGTTTTTTAAATTAACTGGAACATAGAAATAGATCGAACAGCCTGAGGAGGGGGGACGCTACTGCTTCCCCTTAAATAAATATTGCTCAACTGCGGTTTCAGTAAAATCTACGGAACCGAATTTAGCAGATTTTGCTTAGCAGTTTTTCCCCGATAAATTATGAGCTGATTAAAAAAAGAAAAGAAAAAACCAGAATAATAGTTTTAATCATATGGGAAAATATAGTTTGCACTCCAATACTTACAAGATGTTTTGTCCACTCAAGCAACTTTACCATTGTTATATCCATAGGATCGAGCTGCTGATCTTGCCGTGCGCAGTGTTCGCCCTGTGCGTCAACTACAAGTTCGAGACGATCGAGGTCTTCTACGCGTTCAGCATCTACCTGGAAGGCGTATCAATAGTACCGCAGATTTACCAGATCTCCAAATCTAAACAGGTCGAGTCGATCGTCGTCTCCTACATCTCCTGTCTCGGACTCTATCGTGGCTGCTACCTCATGCACTGGCTGTACAACTTCTTCAAGCACAACAACCTGAACAACATAGCGATCGCCAGCGGCGTAGTACAGCTCATCTTCTATTGTGACTTCTTCGCCCGCAATCTGCCCATTCTCAAGCCCAAGAATTGCGGCGCCAACAGTTTGTCGGACAACGTGGCTGGGCGGGATAAGGAATTGGCGATGGCGAGTGCCGATATAGCCGGGGACAAGGTCGTCGACCTAGGAAAGGACTGTCAGGGCTCGCTTATCGTAAGTGACGACGGATGCGCGCCAGACGAGCGAGCCTTGAATTGCAAGAGCCTGCACTCCGTGGTGGTGTTGACGCCCGGCTCGTTGGCTGCCGAGGAAAAGGTGAAGGATATTCGCCTATTATTTGCGTGAGATATTCGTATAGGAAGAAATTGTAGAGTTAACTGTCACCGAGGCACCTTGGTCGTGTGTTGCGCGAGCATTTGTTGAGAGGTCGTTTAATTGGGAGTTGAAGGATGCGCGAGTTGTGGACATTTTGCATATTTCACGTAGTAAAATATTGAATTTATGATCGTATGGTAATTCAACTATATCTTTTGCAAAGGTTTATGGACTGGCATCTCGACTTTACCGAGAAATTATTGGCTTTATTGGAGAAATTTTCCTAAATAATTATGAAAATACCATTACATAAATATTGCAATAAAGTCTGCAGTGTTTTGAAGCAGAATTTCTAAATAAGATATATCGCTAGTATTTTTAAATTAATATATAAATATAAGTAAATATATAATCTATTTATGAATCTATTGCATCTATTTTATGAAACAGTTTTAAAATGTTTACATGATATTGTGACAGTTATTTATATAATCTTCATAATTAAATTATATTGTAACAGTATGTTATATATTTGAGTATTCTATTTTTTTTTTTATGCGAGTGAACGTTAAAAGTATTTTATGAGACTATAAAACTTTTTTATTCTTCTTTTTCTAAGTAAGTATCTAATTACATTTTCTTTCACGCTTTCAGGTCACCTTACTAGCAACGAAGGAACCAGGATTGAATAACTAATAGTCTGAAGCATGAACTATCATTCTAAGCACTTACATACGCGTGAAATGGCTATTGAATCGGTCGAAAGCAAGTAATGTCTCTAATGAATGCATTACTTATGCATTCCAAAGTTAATTAATTTTACTAAGTATAAGTGAATGTTGTATAATATATTTTACTACCTTTTTTAATAATGAAGAAAATGTGATAATCAAGTTGCGATCAAATGTGGACATCAAATTAGTAAGTTACTGTGATTAGTTAATTTTAATGTTAAGGTGTTTACATAGTTCAGAGCTAACACATTAATGTAAAG
The DNA here is from genome assembly GCA_900490025.1 of Megastigmus dorsalis. Lineage (NCBI taxonomy): Eukaryota > Metazoa > Arthropoda > Insecta > Hymenoptera > Megastigmidae > Megastigmus > Megastigmus dorsalis. The sequence continues at coordinate 11,137 of UELU01034925.1, forward strand.
TTATTCTTATGTACTTTAATCAAATGAAATTTCTAACTATTTTGTTTTAAAACTATAAAGGTACTAAACAGATTTTTAAACAAGCTTTAAAAAAAATAATAGTTCTAATAATGTTCAGCTGAAAGGTTATTCATATTATTCAAGATTGATGAATAAGGTGTATTTAACTCGATAATATTATTAGAATAGGTCTTGTATAGCTATGTATAAATAGATGTATGATTTATATTTTATTAGATGTAATTTTTATATTTTTATGTGCGTTTGAAATACTTCAAAATTTGTAACAATTTTTGACTGATTATGTAATATTTTATCAACATTTAATAAACATTTATAATTTTTTTAAATTCAAAAGTTGAATAATCTACGACTATTCTATTTTTTATTTATAAATATCCATAAATTAAATTTCAAACAGTAACTAAACTTATCAAATTATTAACTTAAAAAACAAAACGGGAATCGAAGGAAAACGTGGGTCAGGATTAAAGATTAAAAACTACTAAGCATTTATATATAACAATATATTAATTGTCCTCTATTCAAATAGTATACTATAAATTGTAATGAAGATGAATAATGATTGCAGTGAGTACTAGAATAGATTGTAATAAAGTAGAAGATACAATCGTTAAGAGAAATCATTAATACGGTAACTTTCGTAATCTTTGAGAGATTGATGACGATGTATTTTCATTACAATTCGTAGTCTTATTAAAAAACAGTGTCTTAGCATTTCCACTTTCTATCTAGGCCCATGATTCAAATGAAATAGCATAATACAAGAGATTAAAGTTAATCATTTAAAAATTGCCTTTCGCAAATATTGCGAAGCTACGAAATTGGTGGACCCATCTTCCGAAGTTATAAATATATATAATCTATTTATAATGAGAGTTCGATGTGCTTTGCACAGTATAATAAAAACTAATTCGAGCGTTTGCTATGAACAAGATTTATATCAGAGTACGGAAAAAAGGGAGATTTGCAAGAAAAGACATATTAGGCTGTACAGTTCGTCTTTCATTTACGATTCCCTATAATACTCGTACAGTAGAGAGCTATTTTAAATTGTAAAACACGATTACTAAATCCATAAAAATTAACAAAAAAAAAAAAAAAAACTATCTATGAAGTATAAAGTTTGCTCGACTGGTGCGAACAATATAACAACGAGCGAATATCAATGAACTTGATGATTTCGATGATCCAGGCACTACCATTTTTCTTAGTGCAAATAATGAACCGCGACTGTGGCAAAAGTAAATATACTATATATACAAATCTATATTCGAATTATTCAGTGCGATATGATCCTAAGTTTGACTTTTATCACCATGTGGAAATTTCCGATTTGGCTGTTTCGATCGAATCCCACTCCACTATGTACAAAAGAAACCTGCAGAGATTCTTTCGGACGGACTTTGGCCAATCAGATAATACTTGGACAACATCTTATTTATTCCAAGTCTTTTTGTTCTACGCACAGGAGAAAAATACTATTATTTTCGTCGTATATTGAAACCGTGAGGTATTGAATTGCAGTCAATATTTTCAAGCTCTCGTTTATACGGATAAAGAGCTTTATAATCAATTGCTTTTTGATTTTTTGCATCAAATGTATAAACATACAAAATTTTTAAATTTCTAAAGTTATTAAAATATCAAAATTTTATCTATTTATTTCAGCAATTAAAAACAACGCGATCCTTTTTCGTCTATTAATCTGACAAAATTATATAGTCATTATTCTTATTAGATGCAAGAAAAAATATAAAAAACAAAAAAAAAATAATTATAGATTTCATACATTATCTTTTTTATTGACATAATCTTAATATTGACAGAATAACTGTAAATATTTTGATTCATACTCTATTTTTATAAAAATTTATCCAATGTTTATATAATTTGATACCAGTAATTATGGATCTGAATACTACAGACATGATGACTATAGTAAATCTATACTCATTTTTACAATTTATAAAATGTTGGCCTGTATTGTACAGTATTTCTGATATTGCATCTTAAAGAGTAAAAATGCGAAAAAACCTTTAAAGAAAATATATAAATGAATAATATTAATGATATAATATTTGAGAAATATTATAAATACATACAGTAAAATTCATGAATGTCAGTAATACTTTCTAACGCATTGTACAGAATGCACAAAAATGAAATAGCATGTTACTTTAGAACTTTAAAGAAAATAAGTAAATGAATAATATTAATGATATAATATTTGAGAAATATTATAAATACATACAGTAAAATTCATGAATGTCAGTAATACTTTCTAATGCATTGTACAGAATGCACAAGAATGAAATAGCATGTTACTTTAGAACTTGAATATAATTAATTTAATGCTTGCATTGAAGACTTTTCGCTATTTCAAATATTCAAGTATATAATTTGATTAAAATAAATAATGTTATTTGAAAACGATCAGCTAAAAAATAAGTATTTACGATGTTAAAAAATGTTAAAATGTTAAAAAAATGTTAATAAATTTCACTTGTAATCATTAATTACAAGTTCACTCTCACGAAGATTCTCTCACGTTTTCAATACTATTATTAGCGACAAAAATCACAACGTTCTTCTCCTCGCGTACCGATCACAAATATCATTTTGCATTAATCGAGATCGAGATCATCCCGATTGCTCTTCGTCTCGAGACTACCACAACTGCATTCTCCATCGGACGGCGACGTTTTAACGCAAGTCAAGGGTTGCTGAATATTGATGTATTCGCTAATTGCTATCTCATCCTTAGAATCCGCATCTTTAAAAGATTCGGAATGGGACTCAACTATCACCTCTACATTCGACTCATTCTCCGTGGCTTTCGCATTTTCGTCTACCCTTATATTTTCGGTCACATCCTTATTTTCTTCTCCGTCGTCGTCATCCTCGTCATCGTCGATACCCTGCTTCACCGGATTACATAGCTGCGTTGCTTTGTTGCTGCCATTCGCCGACGACGGCGTCACTAGATTTAATTTGAGACGATCACGCGTGTGCCTCAACTCTCCCAACTGCTGACGATCGCTAAAGGATAGCTGTTGCTGTCCAGACGGTGAATCCTCGTTTTGCTGGTTTTGAGATTCCTGACTTGGACCTTCTTGGAGAGCTGCGCCAGCGCCACTGCCACTGGCGCCAGGAAAGAATTGACTAACATATTTTCCATTTCCTGACTGGAACTGGAACGGACGGTTCGAACTACTCACGTAGAATTCCTCATCTCCTCCTGAAAATTTCGAAGGCACATTTGTAGTTGGAAACGATACAAATGGATTTCTGCCGCAGTCATAAAGAAAATTAGCAAGTGACATGTAAATTAGTCGATTAGCTTACAAGGAATAACGCGTAATTTATAACAAATTTATCATTGAGAATACTTATATATATAGTTTTAAATTTTTGAGATTCTATTTCAAATTTTATGAATGACGATACCACTTGCACTGCTCTCCAATGAACACGGCAGTTTCCTTTCTACAACTCTCATGAAAACATATGAATGGATAGGTCACGTAGCGGAAAAAAAAATTGTGTTAATTAACAGTTCCCAGCAGTCACACGTTGTGATAGATATGTGTAATTATTTTTCAACCAACATAGTGTCTCACTTTTTCTCGTATCAATAACAAGATAAAAAATTAGTAAATACTCATAATGAATAAGCAGTAAATATTAGTTTCCCTTTCAACTATTCTTAAGATACCTTCACGAGGCTAATTAATGTTAATAAAGAAAAATTAAATTCAATTTAATCTTAGTATTTGTTGCTACTATAAATTCTAATAAAACTACTTTCGAATTTATCTGATCACTCTATGAATGTAACTCGATTTTATTTACGTAAGCAGTAACGTTTTACATAATAATCATATAGCTTGCTAATTACAGAAACTCTAATACATTATCTCCAAACCAAACTGCAAATTTTACAAGAATTATTGCAATGAAATATCTAGTAAACAGTCTATTATTTATTATTCTAGGTATTTATAATTTATATTTAAATTCTAATTCTATGTTTATGTAATTACTCTCATTCTTTTTTATAGTGTTCTTTATACAATTAATTATTTTTATAAAGGACCCCGCAGACACTAGTATGGAAAGTGGTCCCGGTCAAATTGGCTGAAAATGTAGTAAAATTTAGCTTATGATATCTTGATCAAAAGTCTCCATGGGCATAAAGTCCAACAATGGCCAGTTTTCTAGATACAGAGGGTCAAACATTCGATTTTACATTGCATAGTATATCTATATAAAATCTTTTAATCCTTGATATATCTGAAACATTTTTGGACTTTGTGGCTATTAGCATTTTTAATCAGGAAGTCATGAACTATACTATACTCTATTTTCAGGTGTCAATGGCCGAAAAGTCCAAAAAATTGATAGTTATCGATATATTAATAGGATTAAAAGATTTTATATAGAAATACTGTAAACTCAAATGTTTCACCCTCTATATCTTAAAAAGTCCATTGTTGGACTTTGTGCCCATGGAGAGTTTTGATCAAGATATCATAAACTACATTATACATTTTCAGTCCATTTGACCGGGACCACTTTCCCCACTAGTGTGTGCGGAGACCTTTGCAAGTGAAATTTCTTCGTGATATAAATCCAGCACTTTTTATCAGAAGTTATGTATTGAACCAATACCCCCTTTTTCCATGAGAGTTTAGTGTCTTTTTAATATTATTTTCAAAACTTACTGGTATTATTAGTTTCAAAATAATCCATTGGTTGAAAATTCAATCTATCGATGTTATCAATCATTTCCTCCCAGTCTACATAAAAAGTAGAATAATTAAAATAAAAATAAAACATTTTTTAAAATAAAATAAATAGTTTCAAGTCCACCGTTTTTTAGTAAAAATAATAATAAAATCTTTCATTTTTTAAATTCAGTTTATGTCGTTATCTGGGTTAAAATATAAAAATTTTCACTATAAATTTTAGGCAGATAATATTTGTACCTTCACTATAAGTCAAATTATACTTTTTCATTGGGACATATGAAATTAATTTTAGTCAAAAATTAAAACAACTCTACCTTTTAAATTCTAATATTCAGCTAGAAGCTAAACATTGTAAATAATTCAATCAAGTTGACTTAATCACTAACAATATGTTGATTATTTCAAAATGAAACATACCTGTGTATGAAGTAGGCTCCCAAGCTGATACTGTAGGACTCTGATTCTCAATTGGCGGCGTCTCCTTCGGATATTCGTATACACAATGATATCGCTGCTTTTTAAACCACACGCTCTTCTTTTGATCCTGTACAAATTGTATGCCATGCCGGACTAACTTTGTTGACTCAAAAACGTATAAACTACTTAACTACGATTTATTTACTTTTAAACTGTTTTCTGAATAATGATGCATTATAATAGTTGTTGTAAGTTATTAAAAATCTACATAGAGGTAGAAAAGCGGACAAAATGTTCAAACAACTATATGTATATAATGCATTGAATTATTTCTTTTTTAGCTTTTAAATTACTTTGGATTATCTAGATGGATAAGTAGCACACCTACCACTTCGTCCTAGCAGCGAGAGAGCGTATAATCAAACACGAAAATATCGATCATTCACAAGAGACTAAAATTATTAATTAGGAATTTGCTAGGGTATTATAAGTACGGCCGAACTTACCCCCGTTTTCAGAGTTTTGTCCGGCGACCTGAGTGCCGATCGGTGAGGCGCTAAAGTTGCATCCCAAGCCGAAGGTGTAAACTCTTCTTCCTCCTCATCCTCTGTTTCAAAATCTTCGCCCACCTCATGCTCAGCATTGCCCACTTCATCCGCTTTGTCTATCTTTAAATTTTCAGTCTCATGGCTCTCTAGATGCGCTGCGCCGTATTGCTGCGAATATGAATATACGATACGAATTATGACTTTCTTATAATACCTGACTGTGTTATAATGTATTAAGGATGTTCCACAGTAACAAATAAGTTAACAGAATGTAATACAAGTTGGATATTATGATTCTTTAGAGTATCAGAAGTGACCCTGAATTTTTTCAATATTTTTAACTGGGCATTTTTTCGAGAAAGTTTGAAATGTGAACTTTTAACATAGGCTCTTATGAGGACGCTTGGTCTTATAGCACATTTTGTTTATAATTTGTTAAAATTAGTATATAAGAAGTGCAGGAACCTGAAGAAAAACTTACAGTTCATTAGAGAATTAAATAATGAATACTTTTTGTCTTTGGTCAAAGTTTGTTACCTACCATTTCAGAAAGAAGCAGTAGAAAAAATAAACAAAACATTGAGTTAGGTGTCCACGCGAGAGTGAGAGCGGTGAGCGAGGCCTTATGCGCGGTGCGGGAAGACCCCGCTCTCTTCCCTTCCCGTAAGATACCATAGAACAGCCTTAATAACAAACAGATATGCTAATTTGTTTTTAATATATTTTGTACAATAAATTGATAAGTATTTGCATTGGGATCTTTATGTGCATGTAAGTAGAGTCATAAATTTATAGCAGTAGGAATTATTCATATATCTTACGTCAAATGATTAAATTTTAAATTTAGTAAGATGCAATTTACTTTCATTTCGATGAATTTTATGGTAACTTATACAATGATATAAACTTTTAGAAATGAACAAGTTTTTAATTTTTCATAGTATAGTAGCTGTTTAAAGCTCATAAAATAGCAATAAATGAACATTACCTGCCAAACAAACTCTCCAGAACTGGAACTATTATCCTCGTCGTCTTCATCGTCCTCATCTTCGTCCAGCACACCATCCTCGCCCTCATCGTCATCTTCATCATCCTCCTCGTCAATTTCATTGTCATTTTCACTTGGGCCCTCCTCTTCTTCGTCGCTGTCCCAGTCTTGTTCGCTTGCAAAACTTGTGGACATGAGATTATCTTGAAGCTGAAGAGGCAAAAGCGGAAAACCCGACATCTGCTGCTGCCACTTGCACGCCTCATCTTCAGGACTAGGCAGTGGGGCACCAGTACCCCCAGTTAAGATGCCGCCGAACCTTTTCTCCATTGGATAAGATCTGCTGCAATGCTGATGATGAGTGATATCAGACATTTCGTGGTTTAGCAGATTCTGTATTGAATGAAATATTATGATAAAGAAATTACTTACATTTTACACATATTATCTTCGAAATTGTATTAATATTCACTAATGTTACCTGAGATTCTTGAGAGTGTGAAGATACGCCTTCAACAATCGTAGCCCGATTCGTCTGTGTATCTATTAGGAGCACGTCATCCTCAGACAAGGAGTTACTGCCACCTTTTGAAGCTATCGATGCATCTCGTGAGTCATCCCTTGTTACATTTACCGATTCCGAATTGCTGGCACTCTCCCGTTCCTCCAATATTGGACTTAGCGGCGTGCCATAAGTATTATATCTAAATATTAAATATTATATACGTTTATTGTATTTGTATTATTAATTTTTAAATTAGTTTTTAAACGCATTAAATGACAATCAAAATCAATCAGTGAAATCATATAATAATAATTCAGCATAAACTGTGAACAGTCAACAAATGTTCGAGTCAACAGTATGTATGAGTCATCGGGAAATCATAATACTATGCGTAATTCCAAAATAGATTCCAAAGAACTTATCTTATCATTGCAAATACTCTAAATCTTGTGCTTACCTTATAGATATATCAACAACGCCACTGCGTTCGGCGAGTTCTTCCTCAACATCGTCTTCCCAATTTTTACTATCTACATCACTAACTACCGACGGTTCATCCTCGTCACGAGGTTCCTGCGCTTCGACAACTGACATCTGAGCATGAGGCAGTTTTTCTCTCAACTCGTTTCTGATTGCTGCCACAAATTCCTCGTCCATGCCAAAAGACACATATGAATTATCGCTGCGCAGTGACATCGTCGAGCTGTCCTCGTCCTCGTTGGTGTCCAGCGTCGCCAGACATGGCCAACTACTACTTTCGCCTACCGTGTGCATTGTATTAATATTTACATCATCACTGGCTAAGATCGAATGTGAGCTCGAGTCTATAGGTCCAGACTCCAAATCCACAGGCTGCGAGTCAACGATTGAGCTACAAGTTAAATTAGCGTCGTCGCTACTTGACTTGTGAATCTGTAAAATTTCCTTTTCTGTTTCACCGGTCGTCTCGCTCGACGACTGAACAGTTTCTGAGGTCTCGGTTTCTGGCTCTAGATCTCTCTGAACAAAATTCGACGTTGAAGTATTCAATTCCTATTGAACATTCAAACATAATTGAATTACAGTGAATGTAAAATTTAGCATGAAAAATGATTCAATTTTAATTTAATAGAATGTATTTCAAGAAAGTTTTCAATAGAGAAGCAATAGAAACAGATTTAATGACATATAATATAGTACATTTTCTTATAATGCGCTAAAAAATACATACTTTGTGGATTGTTTTCTCAACGGTTGGATCCAAGGAGTCATTGAGTGTACCATAGCATTCGGCATCTAGAATTGTATCTAGCTCAAAAAGTATACGCAGCTGTTCATCTTCGGCGCTGTCATGAGTCATTGATCTCGGTGTGTTGGATTGCGAGGCGACGAGATTGGGCAGCGGTCCAGGCAATGGACTTTCTTCCTCTTCGCAGGATTCTTTATCGCGAAAACCGGAATCGGAACTGCGCTCATCGTCAGGCGTTGACATTCTTTTCCTATCATCCTCCTCGTCCATCGGTAAATGTCGCTTCGACAGTCCTACAATCAAAGTAACATTACAAATAAGCATCAAACTTACGCATTAAGCAATATGGATTTAATGAAAATAAATTTTTACTGACCAGGAAGATCATCAGCATTGGAGAAATCGTCTTCAACATCTTCGGCAGAATACTCAGCGCGAGATTGGGGAGACGGCGTAATAGCTTCCTCATTAGTTGCCTCGATCTTGTGCATTGGCGAGGGTGTCGCGTAAGCATTAAAACCAGACGTCTTCTGCTCGAGAGCCGTTTCTAGAGCGTCATTCCACGAATTCACGTGAACCAAGTCGCTCTTAGCACCGTGATTATTGTCAACCACCCTATCACTCTCATTTTCGTTTAAGTTTCTCCCTTGAAAATTATTAGAAAAACAAGAAGGTACTGCGCTTTCATTCCTCACAGCCATATCAGTCTGAGACTTCGATGTCTCGGTCAAGTCCGGTGCAACAGTTGCGATGGTAGATTCACCATCAAATTGCAGCAAGGATTGATTCAAATCACCCTTTGACAAAAGATTGAGTACATGTTGTTTGTCGGGCTGGGCATCTATTTAAAACAAAATAATTAGAAAACAACAGTTCAACCATTGAGAATATCATAAACGGTCTTAAATTTATATGAACTGAAATATTTATTCATTAAAAATATATTTTTTTAAATACTCAAATATATTTTACAATCTAATAGTATTAAATAAATATAAACAGACATTCTTTATATAATAGAAGAGACTTTTTATTTACTCTAAGTAGCGAAATTGCATTCCACATAATTTTTAATTAATCGGATACATCTTACATGTACTAAAATAAGAATGTAATAAAACAAAATATTGTAGATTTTATAATAAAAATAGTAATAAGTATATTTCTTTCTTTGGTTTTCGGGTTGTATGTTTAAAAGTAGTAAAATTCTGTTGTAATATGCCGCTTATGTATTTTTCAAGCAAAGGCATATCTTTTTTTATACACTCGCAAAATATCTCTTCTCGGACTTTCACTAATCCGGGAAGACACGCTTAGTCACGCACGGCTTTTCAATTAGCGCTATTAGTTATAGCGATATAAGGCAGGAACCTTTTTTATTTTGGCTCAGAATTTTTTTATGTCAACAGAATACATTTTTCAGAGCTCTAACAGTGCATATAACAAGACTTGAAAATCTTGTCAATGAACAAGACATTTCAATCACAAGTCTTTATTTTATTTCGAAATAATTCTTAATTAAAATTTGTCAGGTTTATTACGACCGATACATAGGTGATTAATTAAATATTATTTCAATATATTTATTTTAATATATTTATAATGATTAACTTGCTTTAATTTTGAATAATTTTTGTGTTTTAAGTTTTTATTCACATCGTTAACTAATTATCAAGCTAGTTATCACTACTTCATTGCATTTTGAAGAAAATTTTAGATTGTTTTTTTATTTGATTGAATAACAATATCATATGCTATTTATTTTAATCAAATCTTCGAAACAAAGTATATAACGTGAAAAACGATGAAATTTGAAAAATAACTTTACATTGGATGAAATATATGTTGACCTTCAAACTAAATGGATCAATTTGTTTTATAAATAGAAACTGCTTAATATTATTCTTTGTACATTCAATCAGGAATATTTAATTTATTTTATTTAGTTTCCCTTATTCGTATAAAATAACATAATGATTTAATCAATTTCTAATCATACAACAATTAAATAAAAAAATTGAAAATATTACTTACTTGAATCAGGTTCTTTATTAAGTGACTCCACGATTCGTTCATTTATAATTTCCTCCTTTGCGATAGGTTCAGCCTTTGAGTCAAGTGGCAGCCTACGTATTGGTGTTTGTATTTGATCCAACGTAAGAGTTAGATTTTTAGGCCTGTCAAAGGTAATGGATGTTGCTGCTACTGTTCTCGCTCCACGCAGGCTATTTCCAGGTACAAGAGGATCTCTAAGCTTCCTCAGTGCCAGATCGAACTGATCATCGAAGACGGCGCTCGGTAGATCACCGTCACTACCAGTCGCTGGTATCCTTTTCTTCGCCAATAATGATTTTTCAGCCATCGGCATCTGCGCGTCAAAGGGTGTTAATAAAATTATAATTAATAAACTATCACCCCTATTGAATATCTTCCAAAATATTTAAGTTCAAAATTATTTTTTAAAAAGTTTTTTAATCAATAACAAGAAAAAATTAAGTATTGAAGTTTTGAAGTTATTGAATTATTTTAAAAATAATTTAACACATAGTTTTAGAAAGCAGTATGTTACGACTAATAAGTAAAGCAAAGATTTTTTCATTACCTGAGGCCCCAAAGAAAGGTCAGCGTCAGAATCTGGTTCAATGTGCACCAGCACCATCAGATCTGCCACTGATTTAGACTTTTGTTTGACCTTTTCAGTGTAGGCTCCTCTCTCTACCCTACCTCGCCAACTTTCCTCTTCAGTTTCCGAGTCCGAGTCTCTAAATGGATATTTACTACGAACTATGCCGCCCGGTGCATTTTTTACAGGTTCCTCTGGCCCTAAGCGGAACGAAGTCTGTGTCAAACTTGGCCACTGCTCCGAATCAATACTACCCCGCAGGTCTTGTAAACTGGCACTTCTCGTTTGATCTCGCGAAATATTTGGCCGCAGAGTTTCCCAGCGTTGTTCAAAATCTGAAGTTTCAGCTTCCAATTGGTCTTTCAAGAGAACGTGCCTTACCTGAAATAATAAACAATTGTTATACTTATCATATATTTTTAGTTTATAAAGTATTTAAAATTTAAATTCCATAAACGTTTTCTTAAATTGTCATTATTTGATAGGTACTTAATAACCGTAGATAATTCTGTTGATATAGTTAGATTTAAAAAAAATCAAATTTTATAAATATTACTTATTACTATTTAAACTCATAACTCATTAATTAGTTTTATATTACTAACATGTTCTAAAGGAAGTCGCTTTTCAGGATCTAGAACTAAACAAGTTTTAATCGCTTCCAATAAATTGGAAGCGCAACTGTCAGTATTCTGAAGAAGCAGTTGTGAGCCTACTGACTTCAGTCCAGACTTGGAGGACAATAGCATTTCAATGACCTTTTCGTCACCCAGTTCATCATAAGGCCTTTCACCCCACATAGCTATTTCCCATAGTAGCACAGCATAACTCCATAGATTGGCTCGTGGAGTTATTTCGCGTGTCTCGATCGTCGTCTCGGTACATTCCACAGATTCTGGAGCCGACCACCTTATGGGTAATGCTCTATCACCTACATTTGAAAATTGTTGTTGCCTTTACTTGTCACTTAGGAGATGATCTACTGATTTAAATATTATAAAATCTAATATATGTGGTGGCAAGGAAAATGATCATATGTATAATTCTTTTTTAAGGGATTTAGTCGATATTTTATGTTAGTTAAAGCTGTTTAAATCTAATCTTGAAATCTAAATTTCAATTTAAAAGCTTTAGAACATTTCAAAGACTGTAATAATGGATTTATGACCTTTCTCATCACTATAAATATGAGAAAAAAACTAATTTCTAATAATAAAATAATTTTATAAATAGATATTTTTAGTTAGGACAATAGATTCTATGATTTAATATACCTAGAACGTAGTAATCTCCAGGATACTTTTCGACACCGGTTCCATAATCGCCAAGTTTGATGGACAAATCGGAAGCAACAAGACAATTCCTCGCCGAAAGATCTGTATGAGCGAGTCCGTGCTCGTGCATATGTCTTAAGCCCGCACCGATTTCGATGGCTATACGTGTGGGCATATTCTCCTTTACCAAAGCTTTCCGCGAATGCGAGTCTTGATTCGAGGATAAGAAGCCTTTCAGATCCCCCAATGGACAGGACTCGAAAAGCAGTAGATACGGATCAGTTTCGAGACAAGAGCCAAACAAGGAGAGAATATTGCGATGGCGAAGCTTGAAGTAAGGCGTAGCCTCGCCGAGGAACCAGGCTTTCTCCTTGGCAGATGCTTCTTCCGTCAATATCCTCACGACGACATTTCCGTTCTTCGGGTTGGCTTTACTCTGATGTGAAAAATTCATACATTAACGATATAACTACTATTATTTTGGTTGCATATTATTTTTTGTTTCAAAAATACTTGAAAAATTAGTCAATAACTTTAAACAATTTATATTTAATTTGTCTATTTAATTTTCATATTACAGAATTTATCGCTTTCATGTGTTGACAATTAGTATCTCATTAGTATAGGTAGACAGAGAATCAATGATATTCACAATTCATTATTATTACGCTACTTGGTGTATTCTCATGTTCTTATTTTAATGTATGTAATTTTTCGTCGCAAACGAATTTTTGAATAATCAAATCATAATTAATAAATAATTAATCAAAAATCGTGAAACTTTGTTATTCGATTAAAATATCATATGTTACAGTAAACGCTGCTCTCTCTTACCATGTTGGTGCTTTGTATCTCCGCACATCCTTCGACGACTTTGCCAAACCATCCGTGACCAATCTCACGTAGATATTTCAGCTTCTCGCGAGGCACGTGAAGATCGGTCTTTTGGAACCATTCGTTGCAAGAATCTCGCAGGGTCGAACGCTCGGATTCGCCGCCTTCATCTTCAAAGAGGGACGGGGATGGTGGTGGTGGTTTCGGCCTCGGTGAAATGCAGATCTCCGGAAAGAAACGTTCCACTGGTAAGGGCTCGAATTGCACGCGATCGTTGAGACTGATGCTTGTTGGAACTTGAAGTTCCAAACCCTGCAACTGGGGTGCCGATGAGTCGTTCTCAATAGAGTTGCCATCTTTGAATTCCTGCAATAAAATTTTGTTTTTAGACTTAATTGATTTGGAGGCAAGTAGTAGGAGAGAAAAAAGAGATAAAAAATATTTTGCGCTACTATTTACAGGCAACAATTGTTTTTAGGCTAAAGCTAGAACATCACAGTTTACACAGTGCATTAGCTTCAACATTTAATGTTACCTTATTAATACTTCCTCCAGAATCCTATAATTAAAAAAAATTTGTGCATATTTACTGTTGATATTTGTACGTAATTTATTTAAGGTATCTAATGTTTAGAATATATACAGTTATGTACACAGATAGAAGTACAATACAAGAGAGCTTTAATATGTAAAGCACATAATGACATTAGACTCCTTTTTGTACAATAAACATTATTCAACTCCTAACTACTACAATGAAATAGGTCAAGCTGTTTTAATATCTACAGAAATTATATCTTTATTGCAGAAAGAAACATTAGATGTGTGGCTTCTAATAAAGTTGATTATTAATTACATTTATTTAAGGATTCTGAGCTTATTAGAAATTGAGTGATACATACTTTACTAATTTTGCAAAAATATCTATTTTATAAAAGTTTATTTCCTCTCTACAATAAATAATTTATTGATTGAAATTATACTATTTTATAAAACCATAATAGCTTATTATTATTTTTGTAAAGTTTTTAGAAAAAATCACTGTAGTAATTAAGAAATAATAACATAGAAATATATCCTAAAAATGGATCCTTGAAACTATACCTGAAATCCTTTAGGTCGGCGGTTCCTGCGGCAACATAAACAACCAACTAAAGTGAAAGCAGTGATTGTAATCCCCAGCAAACCTATAGCATAACAGTTGAGTTCCCCATGATTGTATGATTCATTGAAATCTAAAACAAAAAATTTTAGTTATCCTGGTTATATGTAACATCATATTATATAAAATATGTATTTAAGTAGATATCAATTACTATTCATTTAACTTATAAAATTTTATTTGTGAAATTATTCTTTGTAGAATATTTCTAGTCGAATTTTAATTTTCCAAAAGTAGATGGTGTATTATAGGTGTTCAAATATGTTTTATTAATAAATTTAACTTCTGATACAAGAACCAAATACATACAGAAATGTTTTCCTGCTAGTACAGTTTTTGCATGATTCAACTGATTTGCTTTATTCGCTCAATTCCACAGTTATAGTGATTTCACAAAATTTCTAAGAACAACAAATGTAGAAGTATTACTACAGAAATAATGAGTGCATTCATGCATTTTTTTATAAGATACAATAAAAAAGTTACTTTCACACTGTCTTTTGCACCTACTTGCAATACTTTCATTTATTGAAATATTATCATTGACATTTGAGTGATACGAATAATCAAAATGATACAAAAAAATGACAAAAAAAAAATGATACAACTTTGAAGACTCCTGTCAGTGTATATCTTAAGAATGAGGTTTGCGACATCATCAAACAACCGAGTCTGTTACTTATTTTTCAGCACTAGAAACGGCATTTAACACCAGTTAAAACTAGAAAACTGTTGCAAAACAAGCACTGATGCAGGAGACAATCACCTAGAGATGCTGCAGGTGATATAGGGTGAGCCTCGAGGGTCGGCAGGCTCTCCCAGAGCAGATAGCACACCCAGAGGTTCTGCATAGCTTGGTTCCACTGCACTTCAAATATCATAGCGGCCGTCGCATGACCGCTGCGTCATCTTCCTGGGCCGCCGATGACGACGGGGACGGCTATCTCGCTGATACTGCTGCTTCGGCTGCTGGCGCTAATTACGGAGGAGGTGGCGACGTTCGCCCGATGACGAAAGAGGAAGGAGGAAGAGGAAAGAGGCTGATGCTGCTGCTGCTGCACCTGCGGACGGCCGTTCACGGGGAGAGCGCATGATACGACGTCGGTGTGCGCGCGTTCACCCCCAATCACGACGACCTGGACGACGGGCACGGACTCGCGACTCACTGTTTCCTCGGATGTTGTCTGTTGTCGCGCGCGGCACACTGGCGCAGAGAGAGAGAGAGAGAGAGAGGAGAGCGGAGTCCTCTCGCAGGAAGCTATTGCTGGGTTATGTGGGCGTAAATCAGACGAAAAGAATCGTATAGCAGAGCTCGGATCTCCCCGAGTCTCGCGTTTAGACGACGACCACGGCTCTCACCTCGTTATTATAACGCTGCACTCCATACCCGTCATACTCTCTCACTCTCGTATTTCACGCTCCTTTTCTCTTTTCTTCTGTCTCCCTCTATATACTCTACTAGTTACCTTATACTAGCTCCCTCTTTCTCTCTCACACACCACTATCTTTCTCTTTCACTAATCACTAGTTTCACTCGTGGTCCGTCCATGGACGTCGTGGTGGACCGTGGAGTGTGAACTATGGAGTCTCCTCGCGCGACTACTCCCACTTTTTGACGTGTTTTCTGTATATATACTATATACTAATCTTTTCTCTATACCTACTTATATGTTCAGCTCTCTCCTGCCGGCGGACTACCCCACTCGTCGTATATGTCGTATCTTTCTCTCTCTCTCACACTCATGCGACTATGAGTCATGGAAGTACGAAGTGCAATATAGTCGGATAAACGATGAACGAATTATGAATGCATGTAAACGAATTCCGATCTAGCGCCTAGCGGCTAGCGGCCTTCGATATTTACTTATGTGTAGACTGTATAGTGTGTGCTTTTTAAAATGTTGGTAATGTCAGGATCTGCAAGAAACCCACTAACCTAAGCCATAAATAGACTGAATTCACTGAATCCTGAAATTACTGAATAGCATACATGCAATATATATATACAAGTATATAAGATGTTCGTCAGTTCCGTGACAAATATATATAAATAAATGTAAACCAAACATAAAATTTGGTAAATACGATTCACTTATTACCTACTTGAAAGATTTTGATAATAAGTGCAAAACCCCTGTTGTAACATTGAAATAAATATATGGAAAAATGTAAATAATAAAAAAAAAAAAACAATTTCAATGCAGATTTTTGATTAATAATTCAATAAGATTATTTATTGAATTCAAAATTTTAAATGTTAGAAAACTATTATTTTATATACCTAATATAAAGGTTAAGGTGACTAAAATTATCTCAGCAAATGATTTTATTTTATGCGCTAGGTATTTGGATCACATACATATAATAAAGCTGCATGGATAATGAATTTTATAATCTGAACATTATATTTGAAGATAATTACTTATTGTTAGATTTTAAGATAAAGACCATTTTTAGCATTGATTTGTACAAAAATCATAAAAATTCACTTATCTTTTATAGATGACAAGATTTGTTTTAAACATAAATAAGAAAACAAAATTCCCAATAAGCAAAAATAATTTTTTTTTAATTCATAAAGAATTCTTTTTGAATTCTTTTTTTTAAAGAAGAATTTCAAAAGTATTCTAAAAGTTAGCTTATAGCTATAACGAATGTCCGTTATATTTATTTATTTAAGAGTTAATAAAGTATTCTCTTATCCAAATCAGTGTGAGGAGAACGTTACAGCCAAAATTAACGGAGTATACATAAAGAATTCTTTTAATATAAAATGTTATAATAAATATTTTCTCTTTTTTCTGAATAGTTCGCGACCACTAGTATATTTATATATTTAACCTATACTTAATAGAATCGAATTTTGTATTATAATATAATATATATCAGCATAAGCGCTTCACAAATTAATCGCAATTAAATTTAAACGCTTAAAAAAATTTTCCCCGACGGGGATTCGAACCGGCACCCTTGGGGTACCCCACGCATGTACCTTAACCACTCCGCTATCTCACGTGTTTATAATTTTGGTTTTGACCATCAAGTATATTTCAGTTAAGCTTTATACAGTATGATTATTCTTAAAATTAATTTTCGATTATTGTGTAATAATTTAAATATTAAAATATTCGAGATTTTTCATTTATGAAAAAGAAAAATTCTAAGATTTATTATAGTTATTGAGATAAAGTAGAAATTTTTATCTTATTATCTATTATAGATTTAACTATACGGAATATATATTGATCATAAAAAATAATTTTTTATAATAATTCAGTTACTTATGCTTTGAACTTTTTTATTTATCTTATTGATTATTTAAATAAAAAAATTATATTTAAATAATTTATTAAAAGGTGCCGTTCGGAGTAACATATAGAGAGTCGTTGTAATAGGT
>UELU01035051.1:1714-13469 GCA_900490025.1 Megastigmus dorsalis
TCTCTCCATAGTAGAACAAATACCTGGTGGCGGCTATTGTTATTAACAAAATATTATTAAAAACAATTAATATTATTAAACATGCGAGAGAGAGAGAGAGAGAGAGGGAGAGCAAGCGAGCGAAAGAGAGAGAGCAAGAGAGAGAGAGAGAGAGAGAGAATTTATCGTTAGTCATATATATATAGATATATGGGGACTCAAAATATGGAAAAAACTAAGGGGTAATGGAGGGAAATAAAACATAAGAAAAAATTTTAATTTTCATATTATTATATTATATAAAGTTATTTTATAAAAAATTTAAAAAATCGAACACACTATAATATAAATATCGATAACGCTAATTTGAATTTTTTTTTAAAAGCGCCAATATCTGAAAAAAATTTAATCTTTTAAAAAAAATCCTATTATTATAAAATAAAAAAGAATGCATCAAAAATATTCTTACCTTTTTTTTGGTTACGAATCCGACTCGTAACCGCTGTCGTATTCTCTGTCACGGTTTCGGTAAAAATCCCGGCCGCGGGCAAAGTTCCAGCGGTTTTCGGGATCGTTATCCCAGTTCTGGTTCATGACCGGTGCTCGTCGCCACTCCTGCTAGTGCCAACGCCGACGATGTTCCTGCAGCATTTTGATTCGCTGCTGATGAGCTACATCCTCAGCAGGGGCTTGCGCTTGTTGCTCCTCTAACTCGCGTCGAATACGCTGTTGACGAGCTACTTCCACCGCTGCTTCAGCGCGTTTCTCCTCTAAGACGCGTTGAACATGCTGCTGGCGAGCTAGCTCGGCATCGGCTCTTTCGCGTTCTTCTGCTACACGACGACGTCACCGCATCTCGATGTCCATGTCATGAATTATGTCGTGCCATCTTCCCAATTCCAGGGCGTACACACGCCTGATTTTAGCAGGGTCCGGGTTCCATTCGGGTCGCGGAACCATATTGAGACGGGCAACGTCCATTTCTTGCACTCGCCGTATTTCAGGGGTAGACGGGTGACGTTCTAACGCCGCTATGATATCGTACTCTTCGTTAATTTTAATAAAATAAATTCGCACTTTTATAATCACAAAAAAAGCACACACACGTACAACACACGTAGCACTAGTTGCCCCGAACTAAAAATGATGCGTAGACTTGCGCTCGGACAAGACTGAAGAAATCGGCCTGCACGAACAACGCCGTTGCCTGGCCCTCGGTTCCAACCGCCGAAAATATGTAAACATTTACATTTTTTTATCTCGTACAATGACACCTCTGAAATTGGGGCTTATGCAAAAGTAAAAACATGTGTCCAGTACATATAATAAAGCACTGTAACTGATGTCGCCAACGGGTCACGGCTGCTTCGGTACGGGCTTCTAGGAAATTTTACAACGTCAAGAGGAAAAAAAGGATACGGTTACACTTAAGATAAAATTGAAAATAAAGCACAAGAATTTTTATTGCTTTTTAAAAAACATGACATAAATAAAATTTAAAAAATTTATTAAATCACTCTGTATACTACATACAAAAAAAAGAGTAATAAAAATATTTGCATATTATACATGCATACATTTTTTTACATTGATAATTTCCCCGACTTATCATTTAAAGCCAAAAGGTAGCGAGAAATTTGGCGAGATATAACGTCTTTTTTTCAAAACTACCGCACAAGTTTTGATCTCATCTTTTGTAACAACGTCGTGCGCAGGCGTACGTCTTATCGCTTTAAAGTTGAGTACAATATCGTCTTGATTCGTTGTTTCATCGTCAATGCTAGTGTTATCGCGATCAAAAACACGTACGATCAGCTCCTTTATACTGTTAAAATTTATTTTTAAAGAATTTAAATAATTCAAACATATACCTTTTACTTTACACATTTCGAAACTGTCCCCAGTAGACGGTACTAATCCCTTAAAGCCATAAAACTTTGGCCCCCCGGAAACAAAAGTTTCTATGTACGCGTCGGGCCCGTAGCGCTTGAGCTCATCGGTCATGTCACCCAGCAGAGTGCCCAATGCAGGCCTGTATTCGTCTTTCGAGCGTTCGTCGCATATAAATACGCAAGAATCGGTATCGAAATAAATTACTCGCGAACCTAATTTTTCTAAATACGTGTATAGTTTAAGACGAGCCTGCGCAGTGGTATAAGCGGCGATCACAGCATTTGTATTAGAAGCCGGCTCCATGGCCTCATCCCTAAATCGCCAATTCACATATAAAACATCGTCATTGACGGGCAGTAAGTCAAACACTTCTTTTTCAGGGCTGACTAACAGTTTAAGCAGAGACTCTCGAGTTTTTATTATTTCAGTCTACTTCAAGTTGCTACGTTGACCGAATTTACCCCAAAAAGAATTTAAACAGAGTTTTGCAACGGCAAAAAACTGGTTTTCGTCGAAAAACTGAAAATCCCGATATCGCGAATTACGTTGAGAATAACCCCTTAATAAATAAAATTACGTTGAATCCGCGAGACGCGATCTATGGCGGGCGCACCGAAAATTTAATGACGTACTATGTAGCTAAACCCACTGAAACGATAAGATACACGGATATATGTTCTTTGCACCCTTACGTGTGTAAAAGAGCTCTATTCCCGCTCGGACATCCTCGTATTCTAGTTGGGGCTCAGTGTAAAGAAATAACCGGTGAAAATTACGATTTATCTCGAATGGAGGGATTGGTTAAATGTAAAATTTTACCACCGCGAGACTTGTTTTTACCTCTACTACCTGTAAAAATGCATAATCGGCTACTTTTCGCTCTATGCAGATCTTGCTGCGAATAAAATCGAGACGGTGATTGCGATCACGACGATATTGCGGCGCGAGAATTCACGGGGACTTGGGTAGTCGATGAAATTCGGAAAGCCGTTCATCTAGGCTACCGCGTAACCGCTATATATATTATTTGGCACTATAAAATAACACAGTTTGATCAGGATACGGGTGAAGGAGGGCTCTTTGCTTCGTACGTTAATTCGTTTCTTCAGATAAAACAGCAAGTGAGCGACTGGCCGTCATCTTGCACCGACGAGAGTGCCAAAGAGAAATATTTATACTAGTACGAGCGGGATGAGGGTATTAAACTACAGCGCGATCAAATAAAAAATAATATTTCATGTGAAAATAATTTAAACTATCGATGAATTTTGTACAACCGTGCTGTATCGTAATTATATTTTGTCCGTTAAGAATAATATTAGGTATACTTTGACTCGATTTTTCAGCTAAGTCTTTCAATATAAATTGCGCGTCGAAGCCGCGAGCCTTGTGTGCTATAAACGTGATTTGATGAAATTGAGATTTATCTCTGATACACAATTCGAGCAATTGTTTCACTAGCTCATCGCGAAAAACGAACTCGCGTATGCCACAAGTGGGACACCATTGCGAAATATCATCCAAGTCGATGCAATCGGTGCACACTTACTGCGCAACACAAAGATTAGGTATGTGTAGCTTAGTTGTCCCATGATTCTGATAAGTTGCATCTTGACGCGTCTCGAAATCATAGAAAATAAATAAACATTTTTTTATTCGATCGAGCTGACTCTGTGCAACGTTTATTGGTTGCATATAACATAATTCATTGACGCTATGCCGAGACGTACAATATTTACACCAATTAATGCCTCACTCGTGCGGTCCGCGAAATCTGTTTGTGACTTTCAAACATCTTTCGCACACTTTAACTACGTCGCCCAATTTTTTATTTTTTTTCTTGTAAGACCCGTCTCGTTTATGATTGTCGAAACATCGATTACCGTAAAAATTCCTATTACAATCGACGCATTTAATAATTTCAACGTTTTCAGAATTACAGGCGGGTGAAACAAAACAACTCGAACAAATTGTTTTGCATCGATGTTGCTCTATGTAATGGTATCGCTTGTTGCAAGAAGAGCAAAAAAATTTCGTTTTTATAACGCCGTGTAAATTTAATATAGTGTCAAAGTGTCTCGAGGTCTGGTCATAACAAAGATTTATGACCCCCCTCAAATCTATACCTGCAGTTCGCAGTGTCACACGACCGTAAAAAAATGGTGGCTTGCCGGTCCCTAATGCCCCTTTGTCGAACGCAAGTACAGCTATAAAATAATTCAAGTAATAAGCCTGAAATTTTTCAAGCTCGTAGAAGCCGCAGCCGTTTCGGGGTATGCGTACGTTAGCATCATGCACGAGTCTTTCGGCCCGTTCTTTTTGTAACTTGCATCTACCATCCCGAATACCTCCCCAAACGTACTGTGTCTCTGGCGAAGTATTATTGCGTAAGGCAATGTGAATTTCGCCGACAACTAGCGCACGCGGCAAGCAAAAGTTGTCGTCGTTTCTTATCGAAACCATTGACCCGCGCAAAAATTTAAACTATCGGCAACACATTGACAATATATTGCATATAGGCATTAGCAATACATTAGAACTGTATTGGACAAATATTTCCAATATATTGGAATCAGTTCGCAAAGGGACATCATCCAATACTCTTCCAATGTATTTCCCATATAAGAATATTTAAAATATTTGTAAAATTCGCCAATACCTTGCAAACACATTGGTAATAGTGAGACAATTATTATTGCCAATATATTGGACATATTAAAATATATGTTTCGAATTTCAAATTAAACATTAGTAGTCTTTTTTTTAAATAAAACGACTGTAATTTTCAAACAATGTAAGTAAAATACAAATTTTCTTTATTCAAATTCCATTAAGTTTACAGGCTCACATACGTAATGGCATTCTTCTATTTTTACGTGAAAAGATACATTTTTTAAACTATTTACATTAATTAATTCAACATCTTCAGATATTTCTGTGCATTGATGAATAAAATCTAAAGAGCTATTTTGCACATTTATAATAAATGGATTAATTGTTACGAATCGTTTTATGCGAGCGTAACTTTCACCAGGACATTCGCATATTTTTTTACAATCGCAGTTCGTAATATATAAATAGTCTTGAATATTACCTATTCTACAGTTCGAATTGTCATGGTATAATACAATATAAGATTCGGTAAGCATATTTTTCTCGTTAATTTCGGAATTAAAAACAATCTTATTTTTATACATTTTTTTAAATAAGAATATAATATTACCTTGTAAAGCATACTGAATAAAAATTTGTTGTGCATCCAATTTTGAAAGTTTCTTTGCTAATCCTACTATGAAGATTGATTCGCCTATTTTTTTATTAATATTCAATTTATGCCTTGGAGACAAAAGTTTCTCGCAAAAATCGTAAGCTACACTGTTAGGTCTCAGCCATTCGTACTTTAGTGTATGCACTTTCACGTGCATACTTAAATTAGAAATTATCTGTAGCTCGGGTTTGATACTACTGTGTACGAGCGCTTTTAAGTTGCCGTTAATATTTTCAAGTGGCATACATGAAGTAGTCCACAGCGGGCCTAAACGTCGTACTATTTCAGGTAAGTGAGATAACGAATGTACATTACACGTCATATATCTCACGTTATATAAAACTTCAAATCTTGACAAAAATTCTTGAATTAACGTTTCAGCAAAATATATCATATTATCAGTTATTTCTTGTTTATACAAAATGTACACTGCATAATACGATATCTTCTCTCTCTAAACAGATAGTGCGTTTCGGTTTGCAATGATGCAAGTGGATCAAGCGCTTTCCTTTGACCTCGCGGATCTATCGGATGATCAAGCGTGGGACCGTTGCTCAAATTTTTCATGCGCGGTGACGCGATCAGCTGATTCGTCACAGCGCGCGCACGCGCGGTTTTTCAGCTCATGCGCAGGGGGGACTATATCAACTAATACGTGCCCCCGTCGCGGCCGCAAATTTTTTCAGTGCGGGGGGCGCAAACAGCTGATGCGCGCCCTCCCGCGCCATTTTTCAGCTCATACGTACGCCGCCGCCGCCGCGGATGGCGCTGATTTTTTGGTAAAAATGCCAAAAAAAACGGAGGGCGTGAACGAATAAAACAAATAGGCGTCTTAAGATTATACTTAGTTACGCGTCAGCAATGGCAAAGTTAACATCGTGTATTAAACGCATCTGAGTTTTTTGGGCACTCTTTGTCATACGAACGGGTGCCAACGCAAAGTTTTGCTCCGGACCGTGGACAAACCGCTCGTCAGATGCATATGCGAGTGCGCCTTGAACGTTTTACGCGGCGTAATCAAGCTCAAGGATACGGAAAAGAGACGGTTGAAGAAACATAGACACGGTGGCGGCTTTTTGCCTTTTTCAGTGATAAAATGGAGCGAGCGCGCAAGATGATAATCGTACCCGAGGAAACGCTTCAACGTATGCAGCAGCAGCAAACTGAAAGTAGTAGCTCGAGTGAAAAAACGATACAGACTTTCGGCGGCGGAGACAACTTGTCCAGGCTCGAAGCGCAGATGTACGAGATTCTTCACTCGAAAAAAATCACCGATGAACGAGAAAAGTGTCTAAATTATTTGCAAGTGCGCGAAATTTGATTCGCGTCAATATAGAAGGTAAAGCTGTGAGTAATGAAAGAGAGAAAGAGAAAATTTATGAATGGCTCGGTAATCAAGACGCGTACACGCTTCATCGACCGATCAAACGAATTTTTCCCAGATTACGCTACAACGTCACAAATATCGACGACGTTTGAGAAAGCGACTTAATTCAGCTGACGACGATAAAAGAATACAACGACGGCTACTGTTACTTGCTAGTAGTCGTCGACGTCCTCGGTAAAAATGCGTGGGTCGAGTCTCTTCACGATAAAAGCGCAACAACAGTCGCAACGGCCTTTAAAAAGATTTTCGAGCGCTCCAAAGGTCGAAAGCCGCTGTGTTTACAAACTGACAAAGGTAAGGAATTTGTCGGCTCAGCTTTTCAAGACGTACTGAAGAAACACGATATACTGTTTAGAAGCGTGCGAAATACCGATATCAAGGCCGCTGTCGTGAAACGACTCAACAGAACGATTCGAGAACGTATGTGGCGATACTTTACGCATAAAAACACAAAATGTTACATCGATATAGTGCAGAATATTATTCACGCCTACAATCATACACTGCATAGCAGCATCAAGATGAATGCTGCAGACGTCAATCTGTACAATGCCGTCGAAGCTAGAAAGAATTTGGAAAAAAGAGCCCTTGGTCAAAAAGTTAACAAAAATATCGTCGAGACGGCATTTGTTTCGACACCTAAATACAAGGTGGGCGACTACGTACGCATCAGTCGCACGAAAAATACCTTTGAGCGCGGTTATGATAAAAATTTTAGCGAAGAGATATTTAAGATTTAAAGAGTTACGCGACGTCAACATCTATACACTTATGTTTTGCAAGACTTGAACGACAAGATTATCGACGGTTTTTTCTACATAGAAGAGCTGGGCATCGTGGGTAAAAACGTCTAGCGGGTGACCAGGAATTCAAGATAGAGAGCGTTATTCGCACAAAGGGGCGTGGTGCCAGCAACGAGGGGTTAATCACTCTTGAATAAGGTGCTTGAATGATTGCAAAATTCAAGCGACTTACAGCGATTTCACACCGATTTCACATTAATCTCATTCAGTCTCTACTTAATTGATTTTTACCGATTTTAAACCATTTCTAGCGATTGCATGTGGTTTCAAATTACATAAATGAAATCGATATCATATCAGTACTTAAATTTATTATTATTTAAATTTATTATTTATTTATTAGTTAAGCTATTTTCGATAAATGAAAGAACAAATAGTTATCTTAAAAAAAATGTTTTATTTTATTATAAACATCGGTGACTAATTTTACTTGTTTATCTACGATGATCGGAGGTGAAATTGTGGATGTATAATATTTTATATTTATATAACCATGGATATCCATTTTTACGGAATACATTGTTTTTTAATGTATACCAATGGCATAGCACTCCGACATCTCTTAAATTTCCTGATTCCTTAGCAAAATCACTGGAAAATTCAGTATTTTTCCAGGTTGTGCCTGATAAATATGCAAACGCTAATATTAATCCAATAAAATATTTGTTTTCATTTTGTAATTGTTTAAACAAGCAATAATCGTCAATATAAATTTCTGCGCATTTTTTTACATAACTTTATTATCATTAAATTTTTTACTAGTATTTTTGGACTTATATAGCTCACAGTCTTTGACTCTCTGCAATCTATCACTGCTGAGAGTAAGAGTATTTTTATTCAATAACCAGCATATAGACGACTTACGAACTATTAAATCGTTATTCATACCATCTTTAATACAAATAAAAGGACTGTCAAATTTTAATTATTCTTTTTTATTATATTTTCTTAAATCTAAAGTTCCTTGCACATTGGTTAATATATTCAAATCTTCTAATACATTAGGCGTTATATCACATTCTCTATCAATTAGTTCTGAATTTTCATTTTCAATATTTACACTGCTTTTATTTTTATTCTGTTCTTCTACATAAGACGATTCGTCTTCAATACCTAATCCAGTATTAGGTACTTCATTTGCGGTAACAGTATGTAAAAGTTTCACGGCCATCTTATCACATACATTTTTTTTTATTTTTAGCCTAACAATTTAATTTGTAAAAATGCATCTTCGCGAGCTTTGTGCAATATTTTATTAATTTCTGTAATATTTGGAATATCGATAGCTACTTCTTTCAGATTATTTAATTTCCTCTCGTTACGCGGGAAGCAAAAATTATTTTCACAGCTGTCATGATTTATGCATGTTATTTCATCCTGCAATTGGATACGAGTGACTTTATTTAACACTTCTAAAATACTAAAATTTATCATCGTTGAGTAAGTAGAACTCATAGATCTCAAGGCACGGAAAAATGATTCACAAGTTTGACTTCCATAAAGCCAAGGCAAAAAAAACTCCGCAGTTAAAATCGAACAATCCTCTTTATTTATTAAATTCTTATTTTGTAGCTTACAAATAGCTGTAACCAAACTGTGAGCATTTAGTTCCATGCATAAGTATGTATTAAGAGTTAAAAAAATTTCACTAACCAAATATTCGGGTATTTCATTTATCCAGGCTCGCCAATAACGGAGAAACAGGATACAAAACCACGCGTTATAAATTCTTTCAGAAGGAGTTAAATCCTTCGCTAGAAAGGCATTTAGAAACAAATGGATCATTTTTAAATAAGAAATCGTAGCCTGACTGTTAGGAATATGCTTTTCTAAAAGTTGTAGTACTCCCGGATCGGATATTTTTTCAACTGACTGGAAGTTCATTTTGTCTTTAACTGAAACATCTTTTTGGCATAAGCAATGTTTATCTTTAGATACCGAATTAATAAGTAATCTTAAATGACTTTGGGAAACAATGTAGTCACCCATAGGCAATATTATTGAAGGTTTCAAAAGTCGATTTCTTAATTTGGTGCCAATATGTACAGTATCCTGTGTAAAAATAATATTTGTATTTAAATTACCGTTAAAATATAGAATATCAGAACTCGCAGGTTGACAGCTTAACTTGGATTCTATGCGCATAGCTTTTAACAATCTGGGATCTCCATCAGAAGAAACACCTAACACGGTAATACCTTCAGCCTTTAAAGCTTCTATTAGAAATTTCCATCTAATAATTACGTGGCTATATGTAAATTTATTATCAGAACCAAAAATACACAGGCAAAACGAAGAAGCGCCTTCTTTAAGAGGCTGTGCCATTATAACATAGGCCAAGCTGGACTTATCATTTTTTTCATAATAAGTAATGATTTTTTTTAAGGAAGTTGCTTCATAAATTTTTTTAATAGGCATTCCATTTTCGTTCAGCGGTAAAACAAATCCTATAATTTGATTCGTTTTAGAATCATATTGAATATTGCCCGTTATTCGTGTAGCATCCTCGCTTAGCCAAACAATCAATGGTAATTTTTTTGATAATAAATAATTCTTTAAAGCTTTTGCTCTACAATCGCCTTCTAATATAATGGATGTAGATGAACTGATACAACGAATAATACTCGTTATTGATGGAAGAGGTAAATTTGCTTGAAGTTTTTCTGAAAGCATTCTACCTCCTATAGTAAATAGACATACAGCAAAAAGTTTCATTGATTCATCATAACTATTACCTTGTGCTTTTTTATCTGCATTATTTACAGCAGAAATCATGAGTTTTTGTAAAAAATTACTGTTTAAATGTGGCGATTTTAGAGCGTCTTTTGCATTGTCTAAATGAGACTGATTTTTTTCTAAAAGTCCTTGTACAATTTCACTAAGATATTTATTTTGATTCATCACTATTTCTAATTTATTAAGAATCGTTATAAATTCAGTAATTCTTGATTGATTTGAATCTAGAGAAGAAAGCATTTTTTTCCTTCGAAGATCTGATCTTGAGTTCCGAACACAAGAGTGTTTATCGAAATAGTCTGTTCGGGGCCTATCTCGACTTAGTAGTTTTTCGAATTTTCTCCTGAAGTTTGGTTAAGAATTTGGAGCGACTATCCTACAATAGATGATGTTACATCTCTAGTGAAACTTTCTTCCTCAAAATTATTAGAATATTGTACTTCAGCATTTTCTTGACCTTCAGCATCAATATTATTTACCAAATTAATGATTTCATCTCGATTGTTAACCAGATTTTTTGACGTTACTGTAGATGATACGAAATTCAATATTGATTTAGATCTAGATTTCTTTTTACCTTTTTCAGGTTTTTTTTCAATCTTCTTATGAGTCTGTATATGTCTTTTTATATTAGAAATAACCCATCTACCTGACTTACTTTCTGTACCATGACATTTAGTTATTTTATTAATACTTGAGCAAATAGGGCATTTTATTTTAGCCACATATGTAAAGTCTTGCGAAGTATTTTCTCCTTGATAAATTTCTTGTATACATACTTCTACTTCCATTGACTTTGATAAAACTTCAAAAATTTTCGGTTCAAAATGATCTTTTTCTTCTTCTTTATTAAAATAAAATTCAAACATGCGCATCAAATTTTTCCTTTCACCTTCAACGTCCATTTTGGAAAAATTGTTTCGATTTTTTTCTCGCACTATGGATTTTCGCATATTTTCATTACTTTTAGAAATGAGATTTTTTTTGTAGATTTTGAAGTCCAAAAATCAATAGGTTTACTCTGTACAAATTGTACTAATTCTTTTATCAAAAACTTGTCTCCAATCAAAAAGCAAAACTTCTCGGGCATTTTATGATATGGACCATAATACGATTGTAAATCGTCAGATTCATCAATTATTAATTTCATCGAATCTCGCGCAAAATTTTCTAATTCACTTATGGTTTCCTAAATAATATTTTTAAACGCCAATGGTGTGTCTAAACGATTTAATTTCATAATATTTTTTATATAATTTGGAATACTAACTTTGTTTTCTAATTCTAATATATTCCAAAAGTTTTCTGATAATTCAGTGCAATTATTTTTTATCTTGTATAACGGGCAGCGGATTTTCAAGGAGCTAGCCGTTGGAGAATAGTAGTAGATCCCTGTAATGTCGGCAAGGAGTTATCATTAGGATCTGATGTCGAGTCGAGGCCAGTGCGGTAATGGCCCAGTGGTTAGGGCGCTCGCCTCGTACTCTCGACGTCGGGGGTTCGACTCCCGAGCACCGCGTATTTTTATTCTCCTAAATCCTAAATCCTGCCCTGTTACATGGCGCCCAACTAAACGACCCACGATACGGATCGTGGTCTCGTGTATCGAACGATGTCCGCTTCCATCGTTCAAGGAATCCGTTTGGACAAGAGGTCCACAGTTTTCAGAGAATTTCCCCACACCTTCTT
>UELU01035547.1:0-37500 GCA_900490025.1 Megastigmus dorsalis
GTGAAATGAGTTTGAAGATGGGATATTATAATTTTTTGATACTCATAAACTGCGATAGTATCATGGTTTAAATTATCAGAAATAATTGCAATACTTAAATGTTTAAGCTCATCATTTTGTTTGAAATAAACTACAATTGTAAAAAGAATTTCTAGTTTGTTGTGATTTTTCAGAAAACTATGCGTTTGTAATTCAAAATTCTGCTCAATCATTTCACTGGGATAATAACCAAGCCACTCTTTTCAACATTGATTTCTATGTAAAATTTCCTCAGCTTTCGATTAAAAGTATTAAAAAAAATATTAAAAATACACTTTTCGAGATATAACATATTTTATATTTTTTAAAGGTGAAAATAAAAAATTTCGGAAAAAATACTTACACCATTGGAAAGCTGAGAAAAAAATACACAAAATCTATGTTTTACATATTTTTGTTGAGTTCATTTAGGTAGTTTAAACACGAGTTGAACATAGCGTGTTTTGGCGCTCGCGCGCCGTGCTTGGAGAGTTGACGTGAAACGCCTCATATGCACTACATATATATTGCATTAAACGGTATATTCTTCTGACCTCCGTAAATACAGAGGCAGCTATATGAATCATGAACCATGATTATGCGGAGATGGCTTGTTTTTACATACCTAATTAATGGTACGGCGCAAGAGCTTCAAATATACGTGTAATTATATACTGACGAGAGATATAGTTTCGGACCACCTAAGTGAAACATTTTAAGAATATCATTATATACCAATCAACCTATCATTTTACCACTTGCAAGAATAAAGTATATAACACCAAATTCTATTCCATGGGCCATGTAAAAATTATTTTCTAATAAAAATTTTCCTCTTAATAATA
This sequence comes from Megastigmus dorsalis, assembly GCA_900490025.1. NCBI lineage: Eukaryota > Metazoa > Arthropoda > Insecta > Hymenoptera > Megastigmidae > Megastigmus > Megastigmus dorsalis. The sequence goes on from UELU01035547.1 coordinate 864, forward strand.
TTGCATTACATTGTACATAAAAGATATTATTTTGCTATTAAAATATATTAATAAAACATTTAAATACGTTTCAAGTTATTTAAATAACGCATTTTTTATAAGTAGAAGCCCTCTAGTGATAAGTGCAGGTACTAGGGAAATTCTTAAACGATATATGTATAGGTATAATATATTAATAGTGCAGTATAATGTATATAGTATAGTATACATTCAATAGTATCTATATCTATATTCCCAGTAAACATTGCCCTCCAAAAAGACAACCAATGTCCATCCGAAAGAGCTCTTTTGGTTAATTTTCATCTAAAAGTGCTCTTTCGGATGGACATTGGTTGTCTTTTTGGAGGGCAATGTTTATTGGGTTATTACAATATTATATGTCTGCAATTGTGCTGTAGGTACATACATAAACAGATGGTAAAGTAGAGCTGTATGTACTAATCTATGTAGTAAATTTGTGAAATGTAGCTCATCACATAGTGTCACTGCGTTTGGTTTTTGGTATAATGGTTTGCACTGGTTACGCAGCAAGTTACGTACGCGACTAAGTAGGTATAACAGTAAACAGTTGTAGAGTGTATCTCGTTTTATTCTCGCACAAGATTACGAGAAAGGTGAGGGACGTCACATGGCGCGATATTGCTTACTCTCATCGTTTTCTACACGCTGTGTTTATTTTTATCCAGTACAGCTGGAGAACTCATGAAATTTAATTGCGCACAAATGACGAAATAAATAAAACAGATACTATCAAGCCATTATCAACCTGAGTGCGCTTACACTGCGCCGTTATCATTTAGAGGTTAACTACATCGGGATGTGCTCTGCTGTTGTCTGTAAAAGTAGAATTGTTACATCGAAATGGGTGATATTTCGCAATCTGAAGCTTATGAAGCCCGTAAGTAATTCTATTGCGAGATTCTTACAAAGCTTTAACTTACATGCTGATAGTAAATATAAGTTTTTCCTCAGTAGATTTATTTCATATTACTTATAGATGTTTATTTTACAGGGATACGTGTGAACACTGCAGGTAACGGTGGAAGCACAGGATCTGATGGAGACAACAAACTGGAACCATCTAGTCCTGTCGATAGACATACATTCTCACGATGTAGTAGTACAGGCTCTGTAAATACTCCATCATCTTCGGCTCATAATACTGGTAAATTTTTTTAAATGTAAATAGTCTAACTCCACACTCTTGTGCGCTTGCTTTATTGTACAAGTCATTTTAGTATATAACATCATACTGGTTCGGTTAAAACTGTAATTACATTCTTATATCAAATAATCGCATTTTCAATAAGGTGACTTCAATAATATTAAAATGTAGCTTTTAGAAACCATGCAAAAACTATTTAAAATAAAATGTCATATATATAATAATAGTTATAACAAGAAAATTAAAAGATTTCTATTACTTTTAATTAAAGGTTATAATAATTTTATAATTAGTTCATATTTTCCCATATGCATATATTAAATAATATATAATAATATATCTTACAATGAATCTTACACATTGTATTACTTTATGCTATATTCATTAATCTTTTATTGTTTCTTAGAAACATTATATTCTGGTCTCTAATTACATTTTATCTTATCTGCTTTACCAGAGGATGAAGACAGTGACAATAAAAGTTCAACGATAAGTTATAAAGAGCGTCGCAGGGAAGCACATACTCAAGCTGAACAGAAACGTAGAGATGCTATAAAGAGAGGGTATGACACACTTCAAGATCTTGTACCTACATGTCAGCAAACTGATGCTTCTGGTTATAAACTGTCAAAGGCCACTGTTCTTCAAAAATCCATTGATTACATCCAATTTTTACTGCAGCAAAAGAAAAAGCAAGAAGAAGAACGCAACGCTCTTCGAAAAGAAGTTATTGCTTTGCGCATTATGAAAACCAACTATGAACAAATAGTTAAAGCTCATCAAACACAGCCTGGACATTCAGAAACACGAGTTTCAGATGAAACTAAATTTCAAGTGGTAAAGTCTTTATAAATAATAGTTTTTTTTACTATTTGATATGCTATATTGTATACATTATTTAATTAAGAAACAGTTTTACATGAAAGTTTTACATAAACTATGAATCTAACACCAATTTTTATTTATTACATAGGAATTCATTTATTAAGATTATTTTATGATAATTATTTCATTAGTTATTTAAATATGTTCAATTCATTTTTTCTTTCAGTTAAAGAATAATTCATAATTACACAATTAATTAGACAAATCAGTAAAAGTATGACTTATGATTTTTAGTGCAATCATTATACATAATCAAATGATGTAAATCATACATGGAAAAAATTTCATATAAAAACTAGGACTCCAATTGTAGCTAATTTTTTCAAATGTAGTACAGATTAGAATAGTCTACAATAACTACATTTTTCCAAATTATATAAATATTTATATCTACAATTTAATAAATTTATATTAATTAATTTATCTTTAGTTTCAGGCAATTATGGATCGTTTATTTCAAACTTTTGACAATGTCTCTGTAGCTAATTTTGCTGAGCTATCAGCTTGTGTTTTCAGCTGGCTTGAAGAACATTGTAAACCACAGGTTAGGCTAATATATTAATTTATTATTTAGAATATAGCAAATTTAATAATATACTAAGTGAGCCCCGTTTTTAATTACAGACTCTTCGAGAAGTGGTTCTATCAGTCTTACAACAACTTAGTAATCAAATCAGCTAGTATATAATTTGTTTTTTTAAGTTTGTAAGAATTTATTTTTTATTTAACAGTCAGATTTCGTTTGGGAATCAGTTTTGAAAGTACAAATTAAAAGTGAATGAGAGTTATTTTTTGTTTTTAGTGTATAAAACACACTCAACAATATAATTTAACGAGCGCTCGGCGCAGATAATAATTGCAAAAATATTTTTTAATAGCCTCTTTTTATTATTAGACTTAAAAATTGCATTCATGATTGTTCAATTCTAATCAACTTATAATCCTCATAATAATTTTTAAGTTTCTGCAACAATTTTGCATGATACCATGGATATGCACAGTTAAGCAATTACTACGCGATGTTGATTTACATCATTTTTAAGTATATAATAGATATGAATGCTATAAATGTTTACAGAGATTTACAGAACTTTAATAAAGTTGAAAAAAATGTATGATAAAATAATTTTTACTTTTTTCTTGCTTTTTTTTACAACAATTTTACTTGTATATGTTATAACGTATAATTACCATACAAACTACAAATTCTCAGATTCTGTTGGCATGCTCTCTGCCTGCTGAGTGTAATCATAAAGGGTCACCACATCACCAGTTCCATATTTCTGAAGGCTGTTGGTATCACCTAGTTTAAAAATTGAAGTTGAAGCTTCGACAATTTTTCATCTTCCAAAACAGTAAAAAGATGAATGCTTATTTTGACCTTTTCGTTTTCTGCGTCTCTTCGTTCTTGCTCTTGCCACAGCATTTGTTTTAGATCTCAAGGGATACGAATGGCAACACAAATCCCTGAATATGCAAACATAACAAGCTAGTAAAGCTGTCATCATACAGATACCACTGACAGCTAGGATAATTGCTAAGAAAACTGATGTATTTTCAGTAGTCATTGATATACAGAGTAACGATGGATAGTTCCATTTGATTAAGACAGTTTTATAGTATCATGATTTTTGCCTGCCACAAAAATTTATTATTTCATTATTTATAGTTCTAAGTCAGTAAAATATTAAATCAAAAGTAGCTATTTTATAATGCGTCCTAATAAATTATTGCCAATGAGACTTTTACGTTTATCAGCTGATTTTTGCATAAAAATTCAAACAAATTATGCTCTTTTTAATTTTCTTTTCATGAACATATATATATATATATATATAATCAGCTTAGGTTTTGAAATTGTGGAAATTTTTACTTTCAAAATGATTTATGTATTCTGCAAAGTTTCTCATTTAAATTAAATGTTTCGTGAAAGAAAATTTTAATAAAGCTTCAAATAATCATGTTGTTTAATTGTTTTTGCGGGAGTACATTCAATTCAATTGTATCAAAAAATACAATGATAACCCAGATAAAAAAGAGTATTTTACCACGGCAAAATCAAAAAATATTCATATTTGAATATTACAAACATTTATATGAAAAGCGAAATTCAAAATTTGTTCTTTAAAAAATATGATTATTCTTTATTGTGTTTTAGCAAACTTTAAAGCAAATGTATTACAATTTTTTAGATATGTATTACTTCTTACCTCAATATAATGTTAAATCAATTATATTATAGTAAAGTTTCTTTGGCTACCATTAGGTACTTTTTATGAACAATACCAATTTTAAGTATTAACTCTATAGCTGGGATGTGGTATAATCGGAATGATTCCTACTTTACCGGTTCTTGCATTTAATGAAATATATATACAAAGATAGAGATTAATGTTTGAAAAAAACTCTCTGTCACCGTCTTAGTAATGCTATTTACGATTCACAGAGATTTTTATCTCCGATATTTTCGAGGACAAAAATCTCTGAATTGTGGATGGAATTTCATGAAACTTGAAATACGTTATACTATTACCGAGATGATGCCAGAGAATTGTTTCCAAAAATTAATCTCTATATCTTTATATATTTTGTTAAATGCACAAAACCAGTAAGGTAGAAATCTTTCCGGCTGTAGCACATCTCCAGGCGACTTTGAAATTTTCAAAAAAAATCATTCAAACTAACCACTTCTTAAAATCTTTAGTTACATGCTCCATGAACAACACCGACAGTGCGAAGCTCGTTTCATACTGAAAGGGTAGAATTGCAGATGCGCAAGGGTAACCTGATTTCTATCAGAGCTCCTATCCATCTCACACGTGCGTAATTTGCTTCCACGTTTGTGTACACTCAGTATATAGCGAGTAAATCCGAGTGATTACATGAAAAGCGCGTACAGTAAATGTAATATAAGCCTTTGGAAGTATAGATATACTTTAATTTTTAATTTTCATTTACGTTCAGTACTGTTTAGCATAGCTTACACTATAGAGAAAAAGTAATTAAAAAATTAAACGAACTCAATAGTAATGAAACATATGAATAGATGCATAAAGTAATTTTAAAAATGTAGTTAATTATGTACTTTCTTATTCTTAAAGCAATTATAAAAATTATTCTAAATAAGGGGACACGTCTGCATTCCACATTTGTTCTACATTAAGTGTGTTTTTCTAGGACTACATTGCGACTTGTATTACGTATACACATACTTATAGACCTACCCTATTGAAAAGACCTTATAGAAACCTGATAAAAAGGTGCAGATACACACATAAAACCCGATAAATTTATCAGGTTTTATGTGTGTATCTGCACCTTTTTATCGGGTATCTATGAGGTCTTTTCAATAGGGTATATAATACTGTAGGACGTAATACTAACGACGTTTTTCAAAAGAATTAAAAAAAAAACTGCTGCTAGTTCATTGACATTAGAGCTTCTTCAAACTTAATTATTTGTTCCAATGTTCATGCATTATAAAGTCAATTAAAATTTTTAATTTGTCACACTACATATATTTTACCGATCAATAAGTAATTAATTTTAAAAAATGCTTCGACTTTGACAGTTTTAACAGCCCGTTAGTAGATGTTAAGATGTTGTACTCAATATTTATCGATATTACAGTATTTTGATTCCAGTAAAATAATACTTGTATCAATGCAAAATAAAGACATTGCACTTTCTTGGACCATAATTATAGTATTCTAACTGCATTTTCTATATAGTAATAGTTTCAATGTATATTAAGTTTATTATAAAATATTAAAAATAACTATTTCAAGGGCAGTATGTACTATGGTACGAAGGTTTCCTACCTTACCGATTTGCATTTAAGGATATAGATAAAGATACTTATTACTTAGAGATGAATTTTTAAAAAAACTTCTTGTGTAAGTGTGCTACAAAATTTGTACAATAGTCAAATAAAATTTGGAAGACAAAAATCTGTGAATGGAATTTTATAAAACTGGAGTCCGATAATGAACAGAAATAGTAACTGCAAGAGATTATTTAATTACGGAAGTACCGAATAAGTGTTTGGTAGAGACTTTTACGACCCTACCATATATTCTAAGGAATTTTCTAGCTTTCTTTCCAGCACTTTGTTTTTTTTCAATAATTAATTTGCTAAAAAAATCTACAAAATGAAATTATTCAAAAGAAACCCCAGTACATAATTTGATTTAATACAGCTTGTGAAATTAATACACAATACGCATGCGAATACCTATCATTAGTTATGAATAGAGAATTAAAAAATTGGTGAAAAGAGAATAGACTAATTGACGTTTGTACTTATTCGACAACATCTAAGTCCGAAGCATAATTTGTAAAAAATGTTAGATATGCACACGCGTGAGCAACGCGTGTGTTTGTAACGACGATGACGGATATAAATTTGTAGAACGAAAAGGGTAAGGACATAAAATACGCAACGAAAGCTCCCCATAAAAGTCGAAGCGTTAAAACAGCGATTTTATGGCTCAGCAAGTATAAGCGATGTAACCGATCGTATCGGTGAAGGAGTGCTTGTTAATGATGGTGTCCCACTCGCAACAGACGCCTGGCAAATTTTCAATTACCGCGTCGGCGCTCAAGCAGAAAATCGTTCCAAATAGTGCTTCAATGTTGTCGCGAACATATACGCACATATGTTACCTTCTGCATAAAGGAAGCTAATTCTGCTCAGGACGATTTTTCAAACATTTCAGTTTTTCGCAAAAAGCTTATATCTTTGTAACATTATATATATATATCCTAAAATGGCCTTCTGAAATAGCTATTTCTATAATAGGCTGTATAGAAATCAAACGGATCTTTGTAGGGTAATTGTTAAATTATATAAAATATACGAGTTTCTAAACGTATATTTTACTATTAATGCCATAAGTGGCATATTTGTCTTATTATAGTATGCATATTAAAACAGGGGTTATTTGTAGTTGATGTCAGAGAATTATTACTTTTTTACTATCTCTTCTCGGCTAGTCATTTTTTTATCTGTATATAGGGATATTGAGCTTATAATGATGTGTCTAAGGGCGCTTACATAGCGTGAGGAGCGGGTTACAACTAGCATCAACTAGGTAGCTACAACTCATTCCCATATATTGCTTCCTAAGAGAGGAAGTATTGCATCGGTGAAAAATTTTTTTTTTCAAAAATGCTTAAAAAGTTTTTTTGGAACAACAATTTATTAGTTTGGAGAAATTTTTTTTTTCGTGTCTGTGTGTGTGAGTGTGCGTGTATGCATGTATATCTACGTATCTCGAGAACGCAAATAGTACAGATTTCAAAGTATAAATATTTATTTTACTCGGTTTTTTGTCACCTGAAGCCGGAAAAATAAATTTTAATATTCATTGATTCTCTTTCGTTTTTATTTCAGAAAATTACATTTTGTTTTTTAGTTTTTTAACTTTTTGGTTTTAGGGAAGCTTAATATTTAATAAACTTATAATATGCATTTAAAAGAGCATTAAATTACATGGACTAATTTATATGGATTAGTTATATGTATCTATTTAAATTTAAAAAATGTTAAAAATTCTAATGGCGCCTGGAAAATCCAGCTGGATTTTTCCAAAAGGGTAATTGTACAGCTAAATGTAACTTGCTCCTCACTAATGAATGTGTCCAAAACTGTACTAAATCACTGTTTTTACAAGTTTATCCCTCACTTGTATTTTATAGGAATATTATATTATTCGATTGTATAATCTCAAATACCATCATTGAGCAGTTTTGATATAATATTAATATTAATCTAAATTTATTTATCCACTCTATTAATCAAAGGTTGATTTGTTGGTGGACATTGCGGGGACGGCGCATTTATATGGGATTTGGAAAGAGTGGAAATTTATTTAGATAGAAGAAATTTTTTATTTTATTTATCTATTTCATTAATTATTTCATAAATAATTTCTATTAAAAATAACATACTTCCTTTTAGAGTAAAAATTTACTTTTTTTAAAGTGAAGTTTACTGTAATAGGTAGAAGTTAGATTTATTCTAAATGAGTTAACGTTTTTATTATTTGACGTATGCAAATATGATTTAAGTGTTAATAGTATATGCCATTAGAGATAATTATAAGATTTTGGAGTAAAAATTTTTTAAGCATCCTGTCAACGTTTCTTTTTTTTATGCGATAAGTAAGTAATGCCGGATTAATCGGCATAATACTATATTGTGTACTTATAGGGATAACAGTTACATAATTATTTCATCAAATTTTTAATATTTCAAGATTTATATAAAAGTTGAGCGCTATTCTGCAGAATGTAGAGAATGACAGTCGACTTTAAAAATGGAGAAATTGGGTAAAAACGATCTTTTAATTAACTGCGCTTCAAATATAGAGGACTGCTTATTTTCTTTGCAAACTTTTAAGTGAAGTTTAAACTGTTGTTACATAAATCAATATCTTAATTCAAATTTATAAAAGAATTATGTATGTCTGTTTGAATAGATTTTTAAACAAATTATTTGGTTTATAATTCTTTCCTAGTTCATAGGTATACCTATTACAGAATTTGATTTCAAAGTTAGTTCTAGATTTTAATATTATTTTCTAACCTCAGAAATTATAATGCCTTGTAAAGTATTATTTATATTTTATTTATATTTTGTTATATAATATAAGAAAGATTATTAGTAAAAAAGACACATGTAACATACGAGTAAAAAGTGCAAAAACAGTCTCTTATCTTATTTTATCATGTTAGATAGCAGCTTAAGTAAACAACTAGTGGATTTAAATGAATCAGTATAAAGTATTAATTTACAGAACAGAAGCATATAAAGGGGAATACGTACTATAGTCACATACAGAATTGTCTTATACTTTGAGAAGTTCGTGTTATATTTTAGTACGAAATCATTTTTTCATTATAATTATAATAAAATATGGATATAAATAATAAAGTAGCGATTGTAACTGGTGGAATCGGTGGAATTGGTTTTGTTACTGTTCAACATTTATTAAGAAATGGAGCAAAGGTAGGTATATCAAATAAAACTGAATTTAAAATATTTGCTTCGTAATATGTATATTATTTATTTAGGACGTTATACATTTATTTTTAGTACGTGGCTATTTGGGATTTGCCTCAACCAGAAGATACAGTAGTGGTTAATAATTTGAAAACATTGGAGCAAGAATTTAATAAAGGGATGTTTGGATATTATAGCTGTGATGTAAGCGATGAGATACAGTTTGCAGGTAAATATATACTATATTGTAAAAAAGATAATTTTGATAGAACTATATGATTAGAAATCTATTCGGTATTAATTATTAAACCACTTTATTTTTTTTTATATTTTTTCAAGCCTGCTATAAAAAAGTCTTGACATTGGAAGACTATGTTGATATACTCGTCAATAATGCAGGGATTGCTAATGATAGAAACATAGATTTAATAATTAATATTAATTTTGTAAGTATCTAATCTAATCTTATTATAAAAATCAGTTAATAATATAAGCTATAATTAAATAATAATGCTCTATAACTACTTTAATATTTCAAAATTAATCAAATATTAATCTTATGAGCACATAAGAATTTAATATGATTTTATTCTGCAACCATTAAGGTTATATAGGCTATACCATCAAATCCAAAAGTTAGTCAAATTTAAAAATTAAGCTTGTATGATTTAAAAATATATTTTTATAGAGAGCTATACTAGTATTGAAGATCAGAATCGGTTAAAATTGATTTGAATGTGTTTTAAAGTATTTTCTGACTACATGAAGACTCATTTTACAAACTTTTGGCTGCAAATTTGCCCTTTTTTACCATGTTAATTCTGAATTGCTTCATTTACAGCTAAAGACATACATTTTTTATCATTTATACATGTTTAAAGTATAATTAGTTATTGTTATACAAAATTTCAAGTACTTGACATTATTTTTTCCTTAGTTTTTTCACGATTGTATGTGAATTTTGGTATTAAATTGATAGATATAGGTATACCTCGCATGTTAAATTGAAATTTATACTTATCAATAACTTTGAAATGAGCTAATCAATTCTTCTAAAATTTTGTGGGTGATCTTGTATTGTTAAAATCTACTTATTTACAAATTTTCAATTGTGTGTCATCATTTCGACTTCATAGCCAGTACATCCTTAAATACAACTATTAAACTACTAAATATAGTCACTGTATAGATGTACTTAATATTTATTTCTTGTGTGAAATAGATAGACAATTTGAAATAATAATTACTTTTGAGAAAGTCAGGCGATAATAGACATTTTTTACAAATTTTAGAAAGCAGTTGTGGATGGTACCATGATGGCTATCGAACACATGGATAAACGCAAAGGTCATAAAGGAGGAGTTGTCGTCAATATTGGTTCATTCCTTGGATTGGTGAACAACCCTAAAACAAGCCCTTTGTATAATGCTACAAAACATGCAGTGGTTTCTTTTGTTAGATCCATGAAGGTAATTATAAATGACATTTTTCACCTAAGAACAGAAATATTGATTAAGCATTTTTAGTTTAAAATAAAAGCTTTTTGGGACATTTGTACTTCTGTAAACTGTACAACGATAGAATTATAATTTCTATAAGCACTTAAAAATTTATTCGCAAAGTCATGGCGGGAACCCTATCTTTGAAGAACTCCGGAAAACGGAAATTTTGTAAGACATAAAAATTAAAAAATATGATTTAGTAGATATATACCTTTAAAGAATAAAATTTCATATTTTTAAAGAATAAGAATAAAATTTTTTTTCGTAAATAAGAGGATAACCGAGTAGTACAAAATGCTCATCGTACCACGCTAGTAGTGCGGTACGATGAGCGAGGTTGTATTTTGATATTTTACATGCTTGTTTTTTAACTAAAAGTTCTTTTTCCTTTAATATTGCGTTTTTGAGAAGTTATTTTTAAACAAAGTAAAATTACTCGTATACATGTTTCTTTATTTATTGACATAATAAATACTAATATACTACAAAATATATACCACAGATTGCTTCAGCTTTCATTCAGTCTCGTTGATTACATTTTTATATTTAATTAATCATAAACTTAAATCTGCAAAATAAACATTTTATAAATTGTAAACAAAAATTAAATAATTCAATGTACACTTACATCAATTGCAATAAAAATATAACAATTCTTTAAAAGCTAAAAATCAAGTTATAGTTAGCCCCCAAAAAAGGGTCGTTGTGTTGTACCTAATAAGTGGGTGATTCAATCGCAGAAATTTGTTGCACTATCTACATAAATTCTTGTTGCTGTAGAGCCGGAGTATTTATAAGGTAGCTCTATGGGTACTCTCTAGCCAGTAGAGAGATTAAACGGAAAATTGTTTTAAACACTTTAATAAGCGTATTAAAAGTATTTGAAACATTTTTTCTTTAATTATTATTTAGTTTTAATATCCTATTCTTTATTATTTTATTAAAATAAAACATTTTTGAAAATATTTTTCTTCTGTTCATTTCTATCGCTTCTTAAATTAACCCATGAAGACCAGATTTTGATTGCTTTGATAGTAACTATCTTTTAATTTTACACAATATAATTTATAATAACTTTTATATTTTTGAAAAGCTGAAATATCAATCTAGTAAAATCTATAGTTTTTCAGTAATGGCTTAGATCGCTATCTATTGAAAAATCTTTCACTTCCTATCTCTCAGAGAGCCTGTCTCATAAGGGCTAATGTTAAGTACCCGTAAATACCTCAACTTTAATTTGCAATATTTTTAATTTTTACACGATAACTTGCCTCAAAATTTATAAAATATATTCAGTAAATCCTCCTGAATATTTCTACGTAATTATTTTTTATATCTAAGAAAGTCGTATTAACGCTAGAGCTATCTTAAAGATGAAGCAAATTCTGATGAAAATAAGTTGGCCTGTGCACTTGAAAGTACTGATGAAGGCGTTACTCCCATACAGATTTGCTCATTTGTTATGTTAAATATGATTCGTGGACCCTGACGTTTTTTTGTTGAATTAGGCTCTTTCTTATAATTTTTTTAATAGATTTCTATTTTACAGCCCCCAAATTTTCTTTATACACAGTTTTTTTTTTGGTTTTCTTTTTGGTATGGTTATCTCTGTGAAATTTCCTTTATCTAATAAATTTATTCTTGTAGCAGAGAAAGATAGATCTAGAAAATTAGTCTCGATCGTTGTACTAGCTGTATCGATTGTAATGAAAGTTCGTTCACTTGTTTTATGTACGGTGAGTCGTTTATTACTCTGTTTCGAGCTGATGTCATAGTATTGTTCTAAAAGAATAGTAAAAAATTTGATTTATAAATCAGATAGTTTTATATAATTTAAAAAAATAATACACTTGATGTTAACGTACTAATAGATTGATTGAAGTCTTGGCTCGCAGAACATCACATGAGGGTAATTTAACTTCCTGGATTTGCGAAACTATTGACGTAAAACTATCGAAGTCTTAGACGTCAAAGGAGAAAGGAGCAAGGGTAATCAAAAATAAAGAATGACACGTGAATTAAGTTTAACGCTTTTCGGGTAGAGCATCCGAATTTCAGAAATTAAAAACGAGATAACGGTTGTATGTGCGGAACTATAATAATTACGAATTTAAAACGAACCGGCGCGAATAGCTCGAAGCTTTATTGATTCAGGTGCCCGTTTGATTGCCTTGCACGTCCGTGTTCCCTGCACAAGCGGATGGGCCGCTGTGAGCAAAGGGACGCCTGGGCGAGTGCACACTCGGCCCTTGGCAAGAGCGCGTGCAAGATGCAAGCCTCCTCGTGCTCGTGCGACGCGGAGTCGCAGCTTGGCGAGAAGGGGTTTAGGGCTCTTGCACGTAAAAAGGAATAGCGAGGAATAACGTCTGACAGCCAATCACAAGCGAGCTTTAAAACGACGTGTTTCTTGTTGGAGGAACAGAAAGGAATACGTCTTATTAAAGCTCGCTTTTGATTGGCTGTCAGACGTTATTCCTCGCTATTCCTTCTCAATCCTTCTTACGTACAAATAGCCTTAGGGCGAAACACTGGGCCTGAGCGAGTGGGCGCTCTTGGCGGTGTTTCGGAGTCGAAAGGTTCCACGGCACGGGAGAGCCACGTTTTTATACTCTTCGTTGGTGGAAGAGCGGCGCGCTGCGATTGGCCGTCACGGAGTCACGTGATCCACTGACGTGGCGAGCAGCTTGCTGCAGACTCAGCGAACGTCTGGGTGGAGGAGAAGGAGGGGAGAGCGAACGGTTGCTGCTCCGAGCTCCTTGCTCCGAAGTTCGCGTACGCCGAATTCGCGCGTCGCGAATAAACAAAATCTAAACCAGCTTTCGCGACCGGAAAAAGTCGGTATAGATAATAATCGGAATTTATATTAATAAATCAATATTTTAGAAGCCGGAAAAAGTCGAAGTGTATCAGCGTTCCGTACGTCGAGTGTTGCCATGAGCACTATTGGCCTGTCCTTGTGGGGTCTAGTCTGAGCTCTGTCAAATGAGTCGATCACCTCGCGGATCGCTCCTATCGTCGACCGTCCTTTCCTAAATCTGTACTGTCTGTCATTCAGGCCGCCAGCGTTCTGTACAGCTTGCTGAATTCGGGCTCTAAGCAGCAGTTCGAAGAGCTTGCCCAGTGTATTGAGCAGGCTCAACGGCCTATAGGATGACGGCGAGTTGGGATCCCCAACCTTTTTTTTTCAATGAGGATCAGTCGCGCCGTCTTCCGCTCTTTGCTAAAGACTCCTTCCACCAGGCACATATTGTACAGGTTGAGGAGCGTCTCCGGGCGTCGTTTCCTGAATATACCGAGGATCTCCGCTGGGACGCCGTCAGGACCTGGCGCCTTCCCACTAGCGAGTTGAGCAACAACCAGGCTGAGCTCGCCCGCTGTGAACTCCGGCACCTCGTCGTGGTCGACCTCATCTCCCGCCCACTCCTGTTCAGGGTGCGACGGGAAGAGTCCATCGACTATTCTGTCCATCGTTGTCTCGTCTCTGATCGCGGGTGGCCCGTTGCTTCCCAGGCTGCGAGTTACAATCTTGTAACCTGTTCTCTAGGGGTCCGAGTCGACCTCGTCGATCAGTTTTGTCCAGCTTTTGCGTTTACTGTCATTAATCGCACGTCTCAGTATGTCTCCGCAGCGACTCGGTATGTCTCCGAGAGGCTCGTTGCGGTCGCTGTATCGCAGGCCCGTTGGGCCTTCCGTCGGAGCCTTAGGCACTCGCGCCTCAGGAACGCGATGTCGTCTGTCCACCAGTATATCGGTTTTTTGTCGCGTCTAGTTGGTTTCCGTGGCATGGAGGCATCACAGAGCCGTCCCAGGAGCCCCGCCGTCTCTACTGCCAACTTCTCCACCCTCTCCCTGCCCACGATGCCGGAAGGGATCACCGTCGCCGGTTCCTGTTCTCTGTTGAACTGTGCCGTCAGTCTGTCCATGCTCAGTTTGTTGAGGTTCCACCCCACTGAGGGCGGGGTTGTCCTCTTTCTTGTCCATGTCATGTCCGTCACGTCAAAGGTGATGTACTGGTGGTCGCTGGCCGTATAGTCTTCGATCACCCGCCATCTTCTGACTCTCGGTATAAGTCCATCTGTCGTGAACGTCACGTCGGGAATGGATGATCCGAAGCCAGGTCTTCTGTACGTCGTCACCCGTCCCTCGTTTGCCACCGTCAGATCTACTTTTACTCTTTAGGGTTTAGAGTGTAGCCTCGCAGCCATCTCCAGCAGTAGTCGTCCGCGTTTGATCGTCGTAGTCATGCCCCACTCGATGGCCCTTGCATTTACGTCGCCGGCGAGGATCACGTCGCGTCCTCGAGAGCCACTACCTTTCTGTCAAACTCCGCAGCGCCGCAGTTCGGGGAGAGGTAAACGCTGACGTACGTAACGTCGGTCACCCTCGCCCAAACGAAATCTTCTTCCATCTCCTTGCACCTGAACAACAGGGACCCGTTCGGTGTTGGTGGCCTTTTTTCTTTTGGGTGCCACCTGATTCCTGCTTGGCCCCTCCAGGCTCTCGTCTGAATTTCTTCGTCGCTTCTGTGTATTCGCCACAGTCGCCGTCTTTCTTTTTTCCTCTTGGGGACCTACGAGGTCCGTCAGGAGGGCTTGCATTGTTTTCTAGTCCTTCTTGACGTCCTTCGAGATGTTCTTTTGTTTCTCGGTAGCCCTATCTATCTTGTTCAATTCCTGGAGCATGGCTCATATTGTCTCGTCGATCACGTTGGACGCTCGAGTCGAGAGCCTGCTCAGGCTGTCAGCGTCACTCAGGGCGCTCACGAAGCTTGTAGCGCTTCCTCTTCTACTCCTACTCACCTCTGGGAGTCCTAGTACTACGTTCGTGCTCATTTCATCTACCTCATCGCTGTGTCCTTTATTTTGTGCCATCCTGTAAACATTCAAAATTCGTCCCGACATGTGTCCGATCCTCTGGGTCCCCCCGTCTATGGGGGCAGCCGGCATGGCCCCAACACATGTCTGTAAGCGGTACCAGACTGGGTGCATCACGCCGGAATATAGCACGCTCCATCCTGCTAGCTCACCTCCACTCTCTCGAGCTTCCCACCCGGACGAGACGTTCAGCTCTCTGGAGAGTTTCCGGCAGGTATCACGCGACGAAACGCACTCGCCGATGCCGATTTGCCACGACTGGCTAGGACGACGGCCTCCCGTCTTGACAGCAGCAGAAGCCAAAAGTGGTTCAGGTCACTTCGGCACGCAACCTCCGTTCGCTTCCCCACCCAGGATCTCCCTTTGCCGTCGCACGGGCCGCATCGCACGGTAAACACGATGGTCCGCCATTAGTTTGAGAGTTGCCTTCCGTTCTATAGAAAGACCACCACCGTAAGCCCCATCACCCGGTCGGCCGTGAGGCCGGCCTTCGGCAAGGTGCGGACGATAGATGGGGTGTGTCATTTAATATTAGTGAATTAATTATTAACTATTAAGACACGGCGGATTTGATATAAGTCACCTGTTCAAGTGAATATTCAGTAACAGTAAATGAATATTCAATTCGCCATATTCAAATCCACATTCATTAACATTTAATCCACAGTCATTTAATGCAAGGCATTTTTTTTCTCAGTGCATCATTTATTTAGTCACCTTATGTTCATAATTAAATTCTATTTTATCTATTTATAACAGGTATACAATAAAATTCTTGGTGTGCGAATAGTATGCTTGTGTCCAGGTATGACCAAAACAAGCATGACTGCATGGGATCAAAAGAAAAAACAGGATATTTTCGAGTTTGGATCAATTGACGAGAGCTTGAAACAAACTCTAAGCATGTATCAGCAAAAGTGAGTATTGGTTTGGAAGTTTTTTTAATACATAACTTATTTCATAGAAAGAAGCATTTTTTATTAAAGGAAGAAGCTTATTGTAAATATTCATATCTTCCTAAGGTGCACTGATATATCGATTACTATTAAAGAAGCTATCGTATTTAAATTTAGGATAGAATTTTCAAGACCTGATTTCACCTGTGAAATGAGCATGGGAATTTTTTCCTTTCGGGAATATTACTTTAAAAACTATTTTTGTTACACTTTTTCCGATAAAATGTGAATCGATAATCTGAGGATCTCTTGGAAAAACGAGATAAAATAATAGTTCTTCGCATTATAAAAAATATAAAGTTTTATGATTTTTAAAATACAAATTTATATTAAATGAAAATAATAAAATCTCCATTAGAGCAGTTAGAGTATACGTATAGTTTTTAACTACCTGTATAGCATTTAAACTTATGATGAAAATTATATATTCATAGGCCTGAAAGTGTAGCTTTAGCTATTGTGGAAATCATACGGAAAGGAAATGATGGTGACGTTTGGTTAGCACAAAACGATGAACCTGCATGCGCTGTTGGTGAAGAAAATGACTTGGATAAATTGCGCATTCCTTTTTAATTAATTGTAAGTGTTTTATATAAATGTGATTGTAAAATAGGGTTACGTATATTTTTTATACTTATAATTTTGGAAAAGAAAACCTCTATTAGCACCTAATGCTTAATGATGTAAAAATCATGATTTCAATTTCATGAAATTCCATTCATAATTTACAGAGATTTTTGTCTCTGATATTTTCGGATATAACACATTTTTTCGGACAAGTTATAAATGAAAATTTCTTTGGCAAATTATTTTCTCTGTGAATTATGAATAGAGTTATATGAAGCTAATCTCCAGCTTCATTAAATTCTTGAAGTCGGAGGAGCATAGTTACCGACGATTATAGTTTTATACTTTTTTCGTTCTTTTTTTAATATTCAATATTTTTCGAGTTGAGCCCAATTCTTTGTTGTTCACAGAATTAGACTCAATTTACAAAATGTTAAAATATTGAAAATTGGACGAAAAAAGTATTACATTTTACCAACTTCAAAAAATCTATTTATTACGGATTTCAAAAAAAAAAAACATTTCAAAAATATTGTGTGAAAGTTGCATAACGATCTGAGCAGTCTAAGTGTATTTTTCTTGATTTTATTTGAGCGCGCTCTGACCTGAGAAACTTTAAACTTTAAATTTTAAACGCGTTTTTTTTGCTTCGTTGTAGATTTCTTCGAAACTACTTAATCGATCATTATGAAATTTTTATTACATATTTGTTACATGTATGGGTATGGCCGGAATTAGAATAAGGTCAAAATTTTGATTTTTACTATTTTTTTTTGCCGAAAAACCCTTTAAAAAACTATGTTTTTGGAACTCTTATTTTTAAACAGCTACCATTTTGTCATTTTTCCATAAAAATTAATAATTCTAGTACGGGCCATAACCACACTCATACTGGACCTAAAAACTCTTTTGTTTTCGTGTTTCAGATCATTCTTACCTAAAAAACCATCAAAGCATCCGAGACATGTTTTTTTCGAGGAGTTACAATTTTGTATAAACAAACTGTAAAATAGATAAAAAAAATTTTTTAATACATTTTAATAGTGTTCTTATTAAACCTAAAAGAAATTATATCAATATCTTTTATAGGGACCTACAAAAAATTCTTAAAAAAAGCTTATTTTTCGGGCGTATAAAGTGACTGAGGGCGTGTATATGACCCCTTAAATCCAACAATCGATAAAGTAGGATACTTCTTGACCGTGGCACATCTCCTTAGATGCAAAACAGTAAGATTCCTTCAGTTAAGTAACATTAAAAATTAAACGTAAAAGAAAACGAAGTGGAGAGAATTCAAACTAAAGTGAGTATAATCAACAATTACTAATCCTTATAGGGAGTACCGCGTGTCTTAGCCGGACGAATAGGAATTTTCCCGACAAGCCACACCCCAATTTATTTTGAATATATTTCTTATAAGCATGTCTCCCAATATATTCTAGGAGGAAACGAAAGTTATCTAAACTGGAAATTTGCCCTTTTTTACCATGTAGATTTAAAATTGGTTAATTTTTGACTTCCAACATATGTACATTTTTTATCGTTGATACATGCTTGAAGTATAATTTGTTATTGTTATACAAAATTTTAAGCTCTTGACAGTAGTGTTGTTTCTTTAGTTTTTTCTCTTTTATATGTGAATTTTTGGTAAGAGATCAATACATTGTTAATACAAGATCTCCTTATTTACAAATTTTCAAGTGTCATTGCTTCGACCATATAGCAAGATTACTCTAAATTCGCCAGTTTCGAAGTTATAATCCGCATGGTAACATTAAATAAAGGCACAAAATCAACGTGAACTGTAATTTTTTCTAATTAGTAAAAAAACTGGATTTTTTAAGCAGCGATAATATATGATAAAATATGATAATTTCTGTTAAAAACTGGTAATGTTTAATAATTTTTTCCGAAATTCTATAATAATAATTATTATTATAGTACACTTATTGTCTTATGCATTATAATACACTTTTAATAAAAAATTATCATTTTTTATGAAAAATTATTACTTGTTATCAAAAGATGATCGTTATTATGAAAAGTTATTAATTTACTATAAAAATAATTTCCACCAGGGAACTAACTATACGCTTTAAAATTTCACTAGGACGTAGATTGTATTGAAATTAAAACTTGAATTGTAACAAATAAAAGATATAGCTATAACTGATTACTTAAGGATATAAATTTTTTACAAGTTCTTTATCTCGTTTTTGCAGATTTAGAAAAAAAGAAAATCGAACACCTAATAAAAGTTGTATTTAAAAAGTTGACAGTCTGATTAATCTACAACTCATGTTCAAAGTGCATTATGTAAAATATTCAACAGCGGTGATGCGCTGTTATAACTGCATTTATTTATATACAAAAAAAAAACTGAACGTAAACATGTCGAAATGACATAAATTCGGTTATAAAATTTTTTTAAGGTTACTGCATGAAAGAGCGCAGTGCTGCTGTGTATAAGGTGTTAGCCGTGTTAAAACGAGTTCTCGCAGTTATTCGGTATTGTCTCTGAGCATATCGGAAACGATTAGGTGAACATGACACTGTGCGCGAGAAGAGGATAAAATAAAAAAGAAAAAAAAAAGAAAGAAGTCAGAATCTCACGGGCGGGTGTTGTTAACGGACAGCTCGATAATCCGAGCGAGCGTCTTCTCGCCCATATGTCTTATCCGAACTATTAGTATTTTGACGAGCCTAATGTAGGTATACCTTTTTCTCTTTCCTGTGTGGCTTTCTTTTTTTATATATCTGTTGCGCTCTAACTATAAGGAATGTCTACAAGGTAAATCGTTTATGGGAGCCGCAACCGGACGGATTATCTAAATTGATACCGATGCGAGAGAGAGAGAGAGAGAGAGAACTTTTGGACAACCTTCCTGAAGTTTTGAAAACCAAAGAGATAATGCTAAATGTGTGTTTAATTTAGAGGCTCTCACACAGATCGGGCGAAAGATCTGAGATACTTACTTTTGAAGATAATTTTAAAAAATATAAATCGACGCGTACGGTATAGAATTAATTAACTTTTTAAAAAAATAACTTGGTAAAAGGACCCCCGGTTAATGCGATAATATATTTAAACGTTTTGAAAATTAATAAAACAAAATTGGTTCATTCAAGAATTTTTAGTGCAGCAAAATACAATTAAAATAAGATCAATCTATAAATTTTTTCTATAGAAAATAGCGTCATAATTCTGTATTTATGACGCTATTTACGAATATTCTTTTTACTGTTTGCATAAAGTCGTCGTTTCTTTTTATTAACAAATCGAGTATTTGGATAGCTTTAGTACATTTGAAACAAGTTTAAATATAATAAAATTTCATGATGTAATAAGATTCTGTTTATCAATTTTTAATTGATATTAAATGGGATAAAGGGATTATTTATAGGAAGGTAATTAATCAATTGAAATATGTGCAGTAATTTAAATGTAATTGATTTAATTGTTGCTAATATATATACATAATTTATAAATTCTCTTGCTCTACATTCAAATAATACTATCTATTAGAAAATAATAATAATTATTATTTATAGTACCGCGTGCGTGAGTGCAGCATCTGCGTGGTTCTGTATGTGTGCATGCGTCTGCACGATATTCCCATGCAACGCACATGCATGCATTAGTATGTAAAATTACAAAGTTCATTACCTCAAAAATAACTTAAGCGTGTACAGTTTTACAAAATTATAAAAAAAAAAAAGAAAAAAAAAAGAAATAATAATGGAAAAAGCAGAGCGGTAAAAACTTACAGGTATAAAAGAACTAGAACGCACAATCGCACAAGGGTTGCAGCAAGTGAACGGCTTCACACATATCATACAAAGTGCGCAATCCAATCTGAATTTGGTCTTCATTTACACGACATAAATGAGAAAAATCCGAATGAAATTTGGACGGTTACAGCTTTCGAAACTAGAAATTTCTATATATAAGTCCGGTAAGTAACAGTTTGATCATCGATCGGTGCATGTTTCTTAGACGACGCATATTCACGAGTATTCCTTCAACGACGCGAGGCTCGAGGGAAAGAACAAAAGTGAGTGAAAATATAGAGAATTAGAAAGAGAGAGAGAGAGAGAGAGAGAGAGAGAGAGAGAGAGAGAGAGAGAGTTAAAGTAATAACGATCACCGGCAATTATAACAATGAACATCCCATCAACGCCTGGCTCCTAGTCGACTGTTTATATAAATACGAAATATATATAACATATATATTTATTTATACTATATTCGTACGCGTCTACTATATATAATTCATATGTACAAATAATGCGCGACCCGAATGGATCGTGCGATTCGATCGCCCGAGTTTCGATCCGCGCATCGGAGAGAAAAGTCGCTGCGACGAAGCAGAGCCGACCGCCCCCCATTTAAAAATAGAAAATATAAAATATAAATGGATGTTCGCTGCCAGTCGATTATTATTGAACGTGGACTAATCGTTTAAATACAAAACGCCTATACAAGTTATGTATAATAATAATAATATATATATATATGTGTGTGTATATATATAATATGATCAATACGCGCGGAAATTATAATACATCGGGCACCCATCATCATGTGTTCGTTGAGTTATACGCGTTGCTATATTAGCTATCGAAGGGGAGATTTTCGCGCTGATTACACAATTTTTATACGGATCGCGGTTAAGGCCTCTCTTTATTATCGTCACGATTGGTGATATCTGCAGTACATCAAGTCATTATTAGCTTCTCATTCCTCATTAGGCCTAGTAGAATTTTCATAAAAAATAAATAAGATTTTCGTTTAAGTTAATTAAATATGCCCCAAGGGCTCGTTATAAGTGCGAGCCTTCGCTTCTTTTTGTTTTTTATACATGATTATCATTTCGCGCAGTCAGTTCGGAGCGCGTTGAATGCGCACATTATCCAAGCTTATTACCAAAGTCCAAGAGTCTAAGGATATAATAAAAGTAAGCAATGAACTAAAGGAGACTTCGAGTTGTTTTGGGTTGTTGTTATATATATATACGTTTGTCATAGATGCGCGATGCACGAATGGAAAGAACCACTTCATTCGATTGCCACATATTCACGTTTCTTAAACTATTTACGTATATTGCTAATTAATTAAGTGTAAATAATAATTTCTCATAGTTGCAAAATAAATCTAGCGCTAAAGATAGTCAGACTCAAGATCAAGTCAAAAGTGGTTCCTTCCATTCGAGTGGTATATACTATACTGCTTGGTTGCAGTAGGTTACAGATTCAGCGCATATCGAGTCGCAGCTTATACATCAGGGCAGAGTCGCTAAAATATACTCGGCTAGTATATAAATAGTCGGATGCACAAAAGTCTATATAGATGAATAGGTCGGCGTGGTACAACATATTAACTCGCAGTAAAATAAACATCTCATAACATGCGTAACAAGTGTGTGTATATATATAATAGCGCGCACACGGCATCAGCCAAAGTCTCCTCGATCCGTCAGCATCGCAGTCCTATTAGTTCCCATTCGCTCATACTTGTCCTACAGCTACAATAAATATCGTACATTGCTAACGCCGCTTAACCGCTAAGGAGGATGAAAAGTTCGTGTGTGTGTGTGTTTGTGTGTGTTGATGTGCGCATGTAGTGTATAATGCACCGAGAGAAGAATATTCTTACGGTTAAGATATATCTTAACTATTGCTCTACACATTTTTAATTATGGCGAAATATACACATATTTAAAGTAAACATAACCTATTCAGAACAAATATGAACGTATAGTTGAGACAAATATTTATGTATTCGCGCCAAATATCATATCTTAACTATTAATATACCACAATAATTTCAAGCAAATACTCTTGAACTTTCCGTTTTTAATGAATAGAAAATATCAACTATAAATATATTCTTCTCTCTGTGTGGGTTTTCTCTCGATGACGTGATTTGGAGCGGGAATGAGAGAGAGAGAGAGAGTAGTAGTAGAAATTATGCGCGCCTCTCAGCAGCAGTTGTTCAGTCCAAGTCGTAGAACATGCTCCTGGGCAGGATGTAGCCCGAGAAGCTGTAGAGCATCGAGGCGTACCAGTGCACGCCCTCCTGGACCTGGACCGCTTGCCTCGTCGTCGTCGTCGTCGTCGTCGTCGTCGTCGTCGTCGTCGTCGTCGCCGACGGGAAAAGGACGAAATTGGTGCGGCGACTGGAAGTGGAGCCCCGTAGGAGGGCAGCGAACCTCGCCAGGCCCGACTCGAGCGACCTCCAGAGCCTGAGCGGCAGGAACGAGTAGTGGGCCAGGCTCTGGCTGTCGACGAGGGCGTAGCAGGAGGCGAGCACGTCGTCCACGAGGAGCGTGCCCTGGGCCGTGAGGGGCGCGTAGACGCCCTCCTCGAGGACCAGCTCGACCCCCGTGACCTCGTCCCACCTGAGCGTCGTGCGCTCCTCTTTCTCCTCTCTCTCCTCTCTCTCCTCTCTCTCCTGCTGTCCCTCGGTGCGGAGGTGCTCGTGCCTGACGAGGACTCGGTCACCGGGTAGGACGCGCGCCGCGAACACCGCCGAGCGGCCCTCGACCGGGACCAAGTGGCTCGGGGTCAGGGTCAGCCTGTGGCCCGACCTCGTGGTCAGCCTGACGAATTGGCGCTTCTCCTGGGGCGCCCGGTCGATGAAGGCGATCACCTCGCTGAAGACGAGCTCGGTGCCGAGGCCGTTGGGGGACTCGGCGACGGCGGCGGCGACGCGCTCGCCGAGCTCCAGCTGGTCGAGCCGGCGCCTCTTGCCGTCCTCGGTGAGCACCAGGCTCGCGCCGGGGAAGCAGCCTCCCGACTTGCCCGCCGACGACGATTCTGCAACGACAAGCAACAGATTCAGGTCAGGTTCGATCGAGCGCAGTATTGCAGCGATAGTTGTGCTAAGCTCGTGGATCGCGAGGCGATTTCCGCGATGTGTGCGATTGAAAGTTAGCCAGGCCGATTGAGATCGAGGCATCGTTGCAGAGCCATTGACGACGATTTAATCAAATACCCGCATATTTACTTGTACTGCATTCCCGAGCTTGCGTAAAATTTATTTTACTGGGACTCCCCGAAAACTCGCGATAAGATCTCAACCGGGCGCGTTATTCGATTTTTATCAGCGGAAATCAATTAAGGATCGCGCTATCCTTCGAATCGCTCGGTGTAGAAACACGCGATCGCCGAGAATTTCTATAGATAGCGATTGAGGAAAATTTGACGAAAAAAAATATACGATATACCGCGAAATCCGATAAGCCCCGTATATGCTATATATGCACGGCCAAGGCCAATTCGAGCACGCTTTTCTCAGCTTTTATACGCAATGGCAACGACTTTGTATTATAATAAATATATCGATAACTGCGCCCCGCGCGGTAAAAAGCACATATTATATACAAAAGGAAAGCGTGCGGCTGCGGTGCAGTGGCAATTACCTGATTTGACGGAGCAGTGAATGTGCGACCTGGACTCGTAGTAGACCCAGTCGAATCCAGCCTCGACCGCCAGCCTCGCTAGCATCCCGTACTTGGCGCGGTCGCGGTCGCTCGTAGTCACGTCTACGGCCCTGCCCTCGTAATGCAGCGAGTCCGTAGCGTGTTTGCCCTCCTCGTCCCAGCCCTCCGTCACCCTCAGCTTGACGCCCGGCCACTGGTTCATCACCGAGATCGCCAACGTGTTCAGCTTCTCCTTGCACCTCTGCAAAAATACCAAAACAGCATTTCTTCATTATTCGATATATATATTATTGCGATTGTATTAACATGGATATATTCGCGATTCGACGATGTACGAGCTACCAATTAATATGAGAGATTAAATGCTCGCTTAATCATCACGCGATATTCGACGTGTGCATGCATGCAAATTCCATCGTAGATAAAGCGATCGTTCTACTTTATATAGCGAGTATAGATCGATCGATCTCCGTATACTGGATTAAAAGTCAGCTGATGCTTTCTTAATTCCCATCAAGTGTTACATCAGTTGTACGAGTATAATTATAAAGTACGTTACACAGCTTAAGAAAACGTTCTGCAACCGACGCTACACATTTCAACCCCCCCAAATAGTTACATATAGATATACATCAAAGCAAGCATAAGTTTAATTCTTAACGAGATTCGCCATCGGGGCTTGGGGAAGAAGCTGGAGAAAGCACATAAATAAATGAGCGTCAATCAGTCGATCGATAGATAATTGGGCTATAAATAAAATAGCTAATAATTCAGTAATACGTTGGTGGCGTGTGCCGCGCGAGGCGCCGCCGCATAGCTATGATCACGGGATCAGTCACATCACGCACGATCTCGCCTCGGATAGTATATACGCGTTTATATATATATGATAAATACATGTGTGTTATATAGGCATGCATAGGCGTCGTTGGTCGCGTGATGCGTCGTTAATTCTCTCTCTCTCTCTCTCGAGGAGAGAGAAAGAGGCGTCATAGCGCGACAATGCCGATTCACTACGCCGCGCCGCAGCAGTGATTCATTCATAAAAGCGGCTTTCATTCATAATATTCAAATGGGCGCGCGCGCGCACGTTTCGTGTGGATCATACGGAAGCGCCGACGCCGCAGCCGGATTCCTGTACTTCTCGCTCCTTGGGGGATTTCCCCTTTTCCCGCTTTAGACTGGGAAATTTTCCTAAATTCTCGCTCGCGTTTTATACTACGGTCGGTCGGTTGTCGCATCTATGCGGGATTTGCATCGAGGGACCACTTGCGGCAGCTGATGGAGTGCAGTGTGTGCGTGTGCGCGTGTGTGCAGCGACAATTGTCCGTGTATCTTTTTCTTGTTCGCGCTGCTTACAAAGTTGGCTTTTCCTTTTGTCGAGGAAATTAGTCGAGGCGCGGTCGGGCCTTTGTCCTCCTCGTGGGATTAGCGTCGGAGAATGCGCGCCTTCGATTCCCGATGCTTGCGAAGGACTTATACGTGTATA
Source organism: Megastigmus dorsalis (assembly GCA_900490025.1). Classification (NCBI taxonomy): domain Eukaryota; kingdom Metazoa; phylum Arthropoda; class Insecta; order Hymenoptera; family Megastigmidae; genus Megastigmus; species Megastigmus dorsalis. Next base: position 26,753 of record UELU01035547.1, read on the forward strand.
GAGGAGTCAAGCAGCTGTTGTGACTATTATTATTATAATCGCGTTTCAACCACAAAATATACATCGAAAGCAAACTTTGCTCGTGGTGCAGGAGTTTCTAATGCGACGGAGCTCTCTGTGTAATGTGTAAGCTACTCGGAGAGCTCCAGAAAAGAAGCATGAATCGGAAACGTTTGGCTGCGCGACAATAAAAGGGCGCTGCCTCGAATGGCGTGTTTTACGATGTGCAAATAGTCACGGGCCGTCGAGAAACCCGCATTATAAGCCGAGAGTCGTCGGCGGGTAAAAGCAGAGCGGCCGCCGCGAAACATATATACAGAGAAAAGCCGAATCGAAGAAGATCGGCTTGGGTATACCGACAAACGCTCGCATTGCTTGCGGACACACGGATCTCGCGTTCATGACAAGTTGGCCGCGGTGCCGCATCGAGGCCACGCAGCCACAGCCTCCTCTTCTTCGAAAGTCAAAACAGTGCGCCGGCGGCGGGCAAAAGGCGAAAAGGAAGGATCGCTCGTGGGCCGCAGCGCACGGAGGAAGAAGAAAGAAGCGAGACCGCCTCGGCTGCTGCAACAAGGCCAATGACACGAGCGACACCCCGAGATACACCAGAGAGCCAAAGGATTTTTTTTCAATGGACGCCGCGCTGCCTCTCTCTCTCTCTCTCTCTCTCTCTCTTGTATGACGAGGCAAAGGCTGAAAGAAGAAGAAGAAGAGAGAGAAGAAAAGGTGAACTGAAGCTATAGTGGACTTTGCGGTGCTCGGTGTGCTGTGTTGCGACGGCCGCAGAAAACATGTGATGGTCCCGCTGCAGAGAGAGAGAGAGAGATGAGAGCGAGCGATACACACTCCGCACCGCCGGCTCTTTCTCTCTTTATCTTATTACCTTCTGGGTCTTTTTCCAAGCGGCGGCGACGGAAAAGCCCTCGACTCTCGTCTGTTTGGTCCCCGCGCGGCCTCCTTTCAGAGAGTTCCGCATCACTTGCAGCAAAAAAAAAAGAGCGAGAGAGAGCAAAAGGCGCGCAGCACTAAACAAGAAGAAGAAGCTGACTGCAGCAGCAACAGCAGCAGCACGAGTCAGGCGGTACGCGCTTTAACTCGATTGGCATTTAGCCCCCGGGGATAATCGCGCAGCGGCTTTGCCGCTGGCTTTCATCCCCTCCGTTCCCCAACGACACAATATTTACGAATTTCACAAATCCCACCCGGAGAGGAGGGGGGGATTATACCGGCTCGACCGTCTATATAATAGCCTTTTGGGACTGCAGCCGCAACAACAGCAGCAGCAGCAGCAGCAGCAGCTCATTGTCGCGTGTCCGCATTTACATGCTCGCGATGCGATTGATGCAGGCCCGCCCTCTCGCAGCCCTCTGTTTACGCACCAATCGACTTTCTGCCAATCTTGTCAAGCGCGTCGCATGCTTATGCGTATGTGTACACTCGAGCGTGACTCGCAGATCTCTCTCTTTTTTTTTCTTCCCTCGCTGTCCGCTTTCAATTTCTGCCTTTCGACGCCTCTCGCGGGAATACCGTATACGCGGACAATGCGGACGATTTTATATATACATATGTACCTACATCGTATAGCGTGTATACGACGATGATCCCGGTGCGCGGATCCCCGTGAGCTTTAGCGGCTTCGTCGCTGAATGAACCCGGGGAAATTTGTAAGGAGAGCTCATTGGCCCTGGCTTTCTGGCTTATTACAATCGCCTACAGCCGATGCGGCAGCTCGTGTACACACACACACCGTGTAATAATTGACGTTCGATGAAGTATAGAAGAATTTCGGTCGACTCCGCAATGGGTCGCTTCCTTTTCTTCGCTTCTCTCTCTCTCAGTCTCCTGTAATTCGGGGTGGTATATGTTTTCGAGGCCGCGTGTAAACACATAATGGCCGCGTAAATCTTTACGAGTTTTTCGACTTTGTTGCGCTTCTCGTTGACTGCCATGCACACATCTCTCTATACCTTTTATTATAGCTGTGTTGCGCGCACGTGTGATATGTACGTGTGTGGGGCTGTGCGTATATAGGTATATAGGCGCTTGGACGCGAATGTATGGGAAAGGTGCGTTTCCCTTCCGCTGCAGCAGCAGCAGAGCTGGCGCCGGTCGGCCCGCTAAATAAATATACAAATGTAAAGTATAAAAAATTAACTTTATTACACTCGAATGATGATGGGCTAATTGTCGACGGGGCGAAATAAATTATTGATCGTTACGAGATGGCCGCCGTCAGGGCCGTACATATATATATATATAACATTAGCGGTTTATACGTCGTCGCAATTAAATTAACACCGAGCGACTCTCTTTAAAGGAAGTGAGTTTGGAAGGTTTGTCGCGCGCGAGTACGAAAAGATGCAAAGAGAAAAGAGCCGCGCGCGATGTCTTTTTAACGACACTCGTCGCGGCGACTTTTTACGAGGGATGTATTTCATGCCGCCGCCGCCGCGGCGTATCGGACAATTATTCCAAAGTTTTTCGTTAACTGCGCGCGATTAAAGTTTCTTGTATTTTTTCCTTAATAAGCGCGTATATATATACCTATAATTCGTCGGTACAGCGGCGTTTGCGCTGCACGAGAGCCGCGGGACTGCGCATACACAGGCAGGACCGGGGGGAAATAAAAGAAACGGTTACGAGAGCGAGAGCCGATAATTTCGCCAATTGCAAATTGTCTCGCGCTGTGCAGCACTTGGGATATTCGCGCGCGCTGTAATGCGAAAAATTCGGCAAGCGCGAAAAGAACAGTTATATACCGTGGCGCGGTGTGAATGCGAGAAAAGGGGGAGGGAGGGAGAGAGTATGTACATGTATATATATATATATATATATATATATAAGGGAAGGCGCGAGACGCGTGCATAAATTAGGACGTCAGCGAGTGAAAAACGGGCCGGAGTAAAAAAGCGCCGGATGACGCGCGCGTCGACGTTTATAAATGTACAAACGCGAAATCATCCTCGGCGGTTCTCACGATTTTCTACCGGCCTTCGTCTTCGATTTAAGAGAGGCTCGAGCAAAAGTGCGATAAGAGCTTTGACGAGAGTCGCGAGGACGGAAAGTAGAATATTATATTTCGAGACGATTTTTCCGATATATTTTGGAAAGTCGAAGAGGCGACTGTAGTTACATTGTGTATACAATAGAATAGAATATATTTTCTCGAGTGCCAAGGGTAATGCGCGATGCGTGGAAAAAGCGAGAATAAAACAACGAGCCGTAACGGAATGGGAAATGAGAAAGTATACAAGAGAAATGCAAAATCAGGTCATAGGATGAGAGAGAATGGAGACTGAATAAGCTCCTGCTGCGGCACGGGGCGTGAGAAGTGAAACGTCGCAGCACGGAACGCTCGCGTCAAATGTATAAAAATCCGCGAAACGATTTGAAAGTGAATGGAGGAAAAAGGTTGAGGAGACGAAAAATAAAGAACGGAATACATTATGAGCTGCGCAACGTTTAAGAGCTCTCATAATGGGTCGCGCCCGCGCGCCTATATATATATAAAGCTCGTAAACGAAATTCTGCGGCGCGAGCATGAATTTTGGAGCCGCGTGACAGAAGGTATATAAGGAGAGAGCGAGGAGGGGGGAAGGGAGCCGAGTCGAGGTAGGAACAAAAATCTTGATGATTAGCACTTTTAAATAAATGATGGTTCGATTTGAAAACTGGATATATATATATATATATAGAGAGAGAGAGAGAGGTGCCGTAAATTTGTTGCGCGTCCGTAGAGAAAGAGACTGCAACAGCAGCAGCAGCAGCAGCAGAGCAACGCTTAAGTATGGCAGAGAATAAAGAAGGCGAAAGAGAGTGAAAAGCGAGGTGCAATAAAAGCCGGAAAAGAATGGTGTGTGTATGTGTGTGTGTGTGGGCAGTCAGCAGTGTATATAACTCGGCTGCTCCTCGCGCTGCCGCAACCGCGTGTAAAAGTGGCAGCGAAGCGCAGAGAGAGAGAGAGAGAGAGAGAGAGAGAGAGAGGTCGAAAAGATGGGCGCGCAAACGCAATGGGGAGCCCTGTCGGAGGCCAGCGGGACGCCAAGAGCAGCCTCGGACGCACACGCGGACCGCTGATGCACCCTATACATCGTGAGCTGCTGAGCGGAGCAGAGCTGGCCCTCGATTCGCTCCTCTCTCTCTCTCTCTCTCTCTCTCTCTCTCTCTGTGTGACTCGGTCTTAGCTCCCGAGAGCCTCTATTTACTAATATTTTGGCAGGCTCGGAGCTCAGGAGTCAGACTCGGGGCCCCCGAACAGGATGAATGGACCGTGAGGTATATACATATACATCCTACACACAGGACTGTACGCGACTACACGAGAGTGACAAATGGCTGTAGTCCGGTCGAGCGGCGGTCCGAGTGAAAGGAATGAATGGGCCTCCACGCCACCGCGAGAACCCCAGATGAAATACACGCGCACTACCTATATGCTATACGTACTATATACTGTATACTACTGGTGCAGTGTAGACACGTCGTTGGGTACTCGCTCCAGCCATGCGTGGAAAATATTTGGTCAGAGCTTTTGTACGTGAGCGATATAGCTGCTGCTCCGCCGTCTATACTGTACAATACCACGTTCGAACGAGAGAGATGGGAATTTTATGGGGGCGTTGCGGAGTATAGCGGCTCGCAAGAATCTATAATAACGCCAACCGCGCTTTATATATACCACGAACGAAATTGTGAAAATCTCTCGGTTTTAAGTAATTTATGGCGCGCCGCTTGATTCATTGAGCAAACGATCTATTACGTATACAAAGATCTATATATAATGTGTGCAGGGGCGCTGCGCGTTGCGCCATAAAATCATTCCGAGTATTTAGGCTCGTAGGTTCATTAAAAATTATACAAAACAGTAAAGTCACAGGGCTCGCTATTACAATGTACATAAATATGTATGTATAATATTTACAGGTAGGTATACGCGGCTCGGGTCTCGATCTTTCGGGATGACTAGGTCTAAACGGGAAATCATTAGTTAACGCCGAGGGTGGCTTTCCCGGAGCTCCATTATCTCTCTCTCTCTCATTCTGTCTGTGTAGAGTGCAGACACCGATTTGCGGATCAACCTCACTGCCGTGCTCACTGCGTTGATTTGATTAATGGTATTATACGTGCACCGGTATTTTCCCAAAATTATCCCCCTATAGATGCCTGCGGTCGATGGTCGTTACGCACCTGTACCTTTTATCATTGATACAAATCCTCTATGTAGTTTGCAAGGAAATAATAATAATGTTTAAAAGTGTTTTCTCTTGGAGCCATAAATATATACGGTTTTTACGGTATTTATTCCTTTGGAGATAACGTGGTATAAGAAGTGGTGTTGCGAGCAAAAAAAGGGTTGAAGAACGAGGAAATTGGGTACAGAAAATGCTTGGCTTGAGTATAGGAGAAAACATCAGCTGTGCGAATGGGGCGAGAAGCGCGCAGATATATACGTAAGAAAACGTACGCATACGCTGCGGGAGCAAAGCGTTGGCTGCGCTGCGCAACAACGAGTCAGAGAGAGAGAGTGAGAGAGAAGGAGAGAAGAGCAAGAGAGAAAGCCGAGGCATCTCTCCATCTCCTCGCGCAGCATCCCAAGTTCAACGGGCTCCGCCTTCTCTTGCGTCGCTCTCTCCAAAGTCCCTCCTCCTTCTTCCCACTCCCACCACTCGCGCTCTCTCTCTCTCTCTCTCTCGCTCTCTCTCACTGTCTTGCTCCGTTTTCATCTCGCTTCGTACCATCTTCCTCATTATTTCCTTGTACACATCTCCCTCCGCATTACTTTCTCCTCACTCTATTCTCAATATACTTTTGTCTCTCTCTCTCTGTCAATTATACACATGCACAGCACCACCCTTATTTCTTATACGTTTCAATATTTTTCTCATTAAATCCCACCACTTATCTTCGTTCTTTCTTTCCTTCTACGCGGATGCGCTATAATTCTGTATACTGTAGAAAGTAAACGAACGTAGCGAAAGAAATAATAATTCCTTTTATACCACATATAATACTGCCCGTAAAATCGATTTTTACGCACGAAGCGTGGTGCGCAGGGTGTAAAATAGTAAAGTGTAAAGTATTTTAACTCATATTATAACGAATGAAAAAAATTCATTCATCGCTGCTCGCTATAATTGCGTAATATATCGTTGTGTCTTGGAAATGACAATCGGGTCACATAAGCACATTTTTTTTATTACCAAAAAAAACTTTTAGGTAATTATTTATTAGCATAATATTCATATATTTCCAAGTATATTGGCGATCCGCTGACCGATAATTTAAATTGATACATATATATATATCGAATATATATAGCCATAATTTGTGGGTTTAACAATCGGTAGCCGACGCGACATAAATAAACATGTTCGCACGTCCACTTGCGGCTTGTTCGAGCGCAAAGTAAAGGCACATACTGAATAACATTACCATTTGCTTTACATTAATCAGTTGACTTTGCATTCCGTTCATTATTCAATTTGGAGCAGGTTCAGTCGGATCGTTAGATGTACCTACTACTCGCAGCTAAGTGTCGGAATTAATACTTTTTCCATTTGCTTCTGTCTAGCCGCGTGCAATTTGCAAGGTACGTAATTATCTTGTAAATTGTACGTTAATCGTGTTTTATTTTTTTTTCGAAAAACAACGCTAAAGGCTTGTTGGGATATAGAAATTGTATTGACGGACACGGCGCTCGAGAGACCTGACAGTTTATCAATCATCTGACTCAGCAGAATCACAAGCATATAATAACATTTTTTACACTATTAGCTACTACTAATTGTTTCTATCGAGTCGTATGTATGCATATATACAACGTAAATCGATTTGGCTAGTAAGTATAGATGGTGTAGGAATGGCTTTGACGACTGCTATTGTTCTTAAAGAACAGTGCGTTTTAATATAGAAGACTCTCAACCGAAAGTGACCGTAAATAATCCGATTCACGCGATGTAATACATAAAAAACTGAACGTTAATAAAATAATTTGCAGTGGGTTCGGTTAGCAAATTGTGAATAAATAGCTGATGCAAATGTAGTCCCCAAGTCTATTTGGATATATACACGCGGGTAAAGGAATATTGTTTTCCGAGTAGACGCGTAAACAACAAATGTATCCCTGCCGCGCAGCTCGCAATTTACACGTGCACAGCCGAGGCGCGAGAAATCGCAGCGGCAACAGCGGCAACAGCATCGAGATGCGGCTGCAGTAAGAGAGCGAGAGAGAGAGAGGAGAAAATAAAGGGAGATGCGAGGAAGGAGATGCAAAAAAGGAAGAGATGAGAGACGAAAGAAGGAATGTTCATCTCACGGCGATGCGAGCCGCTAAGCGCGAGCAAAGCAAGCATCGGCGGCGGCGGTGGCGGCGAATGCCCAGTAGCTCCATCAGGGCCGGCGCGCACTCGCGCAAACTCGCTTACCCGCCGCGGAATGCCTCGAACCGCTGCTGCACCGCTACCAGCAGCCCATTCGACTCTCCATTAGCATACGCGCCGCGCGTGTACAAATAATACGCGCGCTGCACTGCCGCGGACGGCTGTATATATATATATGTATACATAAGAGAGTCGAGAGTCGACGAGCCGAGGGAGAGAGAGAGAGCAGGAGAGGAATATACAAGTTCGGAAATTCGAGCCGGTCGCAGCAGACCTGCAGACGGCGGCGGAGGAGAGATCGCCGTATAGTCCGATGCAGCTCTCGGGTGCGTAGAGGATCGAGGACGACGACGCCGCCGCCGCTACCGGGACGATGACGGGGCAACAGAGCGCAGCCTGCGACCGCGCACTCTGGAGTAGTGCAGCAAGAGAGAGAGAGAGAGAGGGAGATAGAGTGGAGTCGCGACCGGTCGAGTGTTTGCCGAGCTCTCGAGGAGCCACTGGCGCGTTGTGCCGCCGCGGGAAAGGTATGCGCGAACGGGTTGATGCACTAGCTGCGGACGTAGCGCGGAGCTGCCGATTGTCGCGGGCGGCGGCTGCGGCCTATAACGAGGATCATCGCTGCGTATAGCCGCGGTGGCGATATCGCGACTCATTTCAACGCTTTTCTCGGACAGTTGCTGCTGCTATAAATATATATATAGTCAGTCTGCGCGTGCAGTACAATTATTGTGATCCGAATCGGTTAACAATGCACCGAGTGTTACCATCACACCTTTTATACGTTTCCTTTTGGATCATATACATATATAGGCAACGATATACCCTATGTTTAGCCCGAGGACGAGCTATACGTATATAACTATAAATAATGAATAAAGTGCACTTGCAGCGCAAATCGGTAGCGTGCATCGGCAGTTGCAGAGCACAGCGTTGCATCTGTATATAAGCCGTGCGATGCAGATCTGTCTTTGGTATTTCCAGCTCCTATATATATTATACGTGATGTATATATATATATATATATATATATACACATGCGTGAGCGGGCGCACAGTGTCACGAGAGACAAGCGTGTGTGCGAACGCGACTCGACGGCTCGGGTTACATCCTTATTATATATTATATATATATACATATATGTACCTGCCGCATATATCCGCGATCCGAGAATCGAGCGACCGCCGGCAGACAACAGCACCAGACACACACACAGAGAGAGAGAGAGAGAGAGAGACGCTGCAGCGAGAGATTATTGGCGCGAGAAACAGATAGTTTGACGTATTATTGGCCGCATTATAAAAAGTAAGGAGAGCCGAGATGCGAAGCGATCGCCGCAGGAATTCGGCAAAGCGCGCCGAGTCGAGGTCCTTCTGCGCGTCGCTGCTGATGCTGCTGGTGCTGCTGGACGGCAGAGAGAAAGAGCCGAGGCGAGAGATGGGGTCGTCGCGCGGATCGTCCGCTGACTTCTCGCTCGGCACAAATCGAGCTCGACGGCGCGTGAGCCGATGATCCCTTTTCCTCCCGGTGGGAATGGATTATATCGGGAATGGCTCGCGTATAATTCGATTAATGCGGGGAAAGAGAGAGAGAGAGAGAGAGTGCGTCCGTGTGGCTCTACAGCGCGCGTATATATATAATGTAGAGACGCGTGCAGTGCGTCCAGCTGTCGGTCTCGATCCTTTCCTCCCTGTTTCGCCCTCCGGCGCGGGCTGCAGCAGCACCTCTGCATCCTCTCTTGGTGTTTTCGTCTCCTCGCTCCCACCTCGCAGTATCTCACATTCATATATATATGTATATGTATGCATACAGCCCTTTTTCTTTCTAGGCTATATACTCTTTTACGGACGGCCTCCCGAATGTGTGTCCCGTCAGCTGTTTCACCAGCTATATAACAATCACAGTATCGGCATGGATCGGTAACACGTATACGCCTAAAAATAAATGTCCAATGCATCGCTTGGCATATAATGGATTTTCGTATATGCCCGAGTAGCGTCGTCCGCACTTTTCGCATATACATTCTCGCTCTATTTCTGGGGACTCTCAGCTGACGGGACGCGTTGTGTCTCGTGCGGATGAGACCGAGACTCTGCGTTGGTGTGTGTGTGTGTGTGTGGGTTTGGTCGGACCCGGCGCCGCAGCTCCATTCGCATTTTGTCAATCGACACATTATACCTATATCCTATATATGTGCCGTGCGCAGGCATATAGCGTTACGCTCGCGCGGCTACGCAGGCGGATATTGCGTGTCAATTTGTCTGCCGGCGGCGGGGTATTTATGGCTAAGGAGGGGAGGACCGGAGGGCGAGCCGCGCGATCCTCCGGTGAATTACACCGCGAAAGTCGATTATTTCGCACGGACGGTCCCGACGACGACGACAGCGTCCGGCCCCGCGTCCGCCACATCGAATCTTATACCTATATACCTAATATACCGAGATTGCCGCGCTATATATTTTTGGTGCGGATCGTGCGCCACATTGTTGTACTATTTCTCCTACTATTCTATATAACTCTTATGTATCATATTATATACTATATATCGCACGAGAAGGCGAGACTTTGAAAAACGTCCGCAGACAAATCATGCGGTTATGCAAATGCGCACGGAATTTTTATAGCTCTCGCCTCGATACGCTGCGCTGATATATAATTATTATTCGGAGGAAAGAAGCAAACTGGACGCACCGGGGCGAGAATAATAATTAGCTTTTTTTACTCATTCGTGCAGTCGCGCACAATTAATTTGGCGGGCATGGTGCATATATATATATAGCCGTTGCTGCTGCAGTTCATTGTTTATTGTTTCGGAGCCCGGGTAAAGGATCGTCGCGCGAGCTGCGGCTTGCGGCTCGTTATATTTGCACTTGGGTCCATATAATAGCGCGCGAGCCCTGTCGAAGCCAGTAAACGCATCATCGCCGCCGTTAATCAAGCTCATTTATCTTTATTGCTTGATTTATTGGACCCGCGGCTATATACAAAAGGATAGCCGCAAAAATCCCGGCCATCAGCAGCTTATATATATATATACCGTCTATGAATAAAGGCTCGTCAAATATAGCGGCGGCGAAGAGAATCGCTGCAGCGGCGAGAGGGAGGAAGGAAAAAAAGTAAGGAGTTTACGGCTCGGTCTCGTCCGAGCTAATCAATTTGGCAGAGTGAGCGAGTGAGAGAGAGAGAGAGAGAGAGAGGGAGCGAGGGCGTCGTGATGCAATAAACGCGAGGCGAGGCGAGACGCGCGAACGTCCACAATACAAAGGATCGCAGTGCAGATGGGTAAAGGGATTCCCACGTCGATACCTCGGGCGACAGTAAAATCCAAACAGCCTGTCACGGCGAATCAAAGAGACCATTCGTCAAGCGGCT